>PVJD01003010.1:0-93573 GCA_004026545.1 Mormoops blainvillei | reverse complement strand
TGTTGAGCCAAGGGGCCTAGGACTCCCCAGAACCCAGATGTAGAACGCTACCCTGGAGGGTCTTCACACTCTAAACATAGAGAATGGGGCCAACATAGGCATGGGCTGGAGCCTCCCCAGATTCCATGATGTGGGGTAGTCGAGTCCTACACTCCATGGAACACAGGGACATACTGGCCCCTGGCCCCACACCCCCTAGCAGCAGCCATGCTGAGCAGCCATGCACCTCCCACCAGCAGCAGCCCCAATAGCATGGAGGCTCCTAACACACCTGGAGGTGGGCTGGTGTGGTAGGGGCCTAGCCAAAGACCCATGGGATGTGGGAGGGAGATACGAGCAGCATTGCCTCCTTCATTTTTTCACATCTGCAGAATTCCCAGTACCTCAGCACTCAGTTGCATGTCCTTCTCTTGACAGTCTAAATACCCTCCTGGTCCTCAAGAAGCCCACACTCAAACAGACAACAGATACATGCAGGAAGAGATAATCCAAGGTAATCTATGCAAAGGCCAAATGAGAGGTATATCCAGTGCTCTGAGCTCAGGAACAATGTAAAATAACACACTACAGAACTCTAAGCCAGGTTATCTTAACCATTCTGCTCTGGACCAATGAGATGGATGAGACTCATCATTCCTTCCAGTACCAGGCACAGGGCTAGGCCCTGAGCATTCAACTGTGACCAGGTAACACAACTGTGACCAAGTCCCTGCCCTTGGAGTATTTGTAGCCTATTGAAGGAGGAAGGCATCAGGCAAATAACTACACAAATAATCAACTACCGCTGTCATAAGTGCATGGGTATATAAAGATTTAGGGAGGAAGTTTGCACATGTACTCTTAGTCACCTGCTCCAGTCCTAACCAGGGTGGAAAATGGGGAATTTTATGTTGTGGAGAACTTGAGCCCACTTTCTCTTAGTCCAAAGTAGACCTAAGAAACTGTTGCTAACATCCAAAGCACAATCAAAGTTAGGGTGACTTGTTCCAGCATTTACTGAGTACTTAGTTCTATGCACCAGGCATGGTTGATGTCTTCTCAATCTTCACTTCACTCTGTGAAGTGTATGTTGGGTCCACTTCACAGAAGAGGAGACTGAGTCTCAGGGAGGTAGAGAGATAGGCCCCAGGTGCCAAGAGACTTCAGGCAGAGCTAGGATTGGAACCCATACCTGCCTGAGTCTAAGCCCCATATCTCTTCTGCTGTAATATGCTGCCTCTAGGGCCATGATTAGATGTCCTACTGGGGGCCCAAGCAGGGACCTTAGGAGAAGAGAGAAATGGAAAGAGAAAGGGGTAGTAAGGCAGGCTAGGAAGCACCAGACTGTGGCTCTCGCAGTCTCCCATTCACCACCACCAGCCCTTTCTCAGCATCTCCTGACCAAACCACCACGTGCTTAACATTCTGCTCAGATTTCACTCCGTTCCAACTCCAAATGTTTATCAACACATGCTGTAATGTAATCAGCTCCTAGGAAAATACACACCAGGTAATGGATGCTGACAAAAGTGTCAAACAGACATCCCCTCCCTCCCACCCTCCCAGCCAGAGCAGCCCACCCAGGAAGTACCTCTTGCCCTGCTACCCCTCTGGTCCTGCAATGAAGACCTCCTCAGGCAGCTGAGACAGTGCCCTGGTAGTGTGTCAAGCACAGTGCGGAGGGAGAAGGGTGCTTCCACACCTCATCTCATCAGGTCTTCACAGCAGCACTGTAAGGCTGGTCTTACTGTCCCTATTTCGCAGGTGCCGAAACTAAGGCACACAGTGATAATAAAACCAGAGTGAAACAGCAGCAGCATCAGAAGTGAAGAAAGGGATGGTCTCTGCCTGTTCTTTCACCATCAGGCCACCTTCTACTCTACAGGGCACAGGCCTTCGAGTGAAGCTAATTCATCCCCTTTTAAAGTTATTGGATCTGAGGCCTAAGGCCTGGGCCTCCATGGACTTGGAGGGCCAGATGTAAGGAGGCTGGCAACCTGCTCCCCATTTCTGCCCAAGCCTGGTAAGGGACAAGGTGCTCAATGGGTCCTGAAGGATCAGCGCTGAGCAAAAAGGAGAGCTTCGCTGTGGTGCGAGAGGAAAGAGGGCCTCTGATGGAAGTGGCACTTCCCTTGTCATTTTCTCTCCCCGTCTCCTAGAACCAGACCTTAAAGCCAGCCCAGACAGAGGGGAAAGAGGGTGCATACAGCTGGGAAGAGAGCCCAGATGGGACAGGATCACTCCACCGTCCACCAAGACCTCCAGGATCTCCCAGGATCAGCTCCTGTGGCCGCATAATCCTAAAGGAATTAAATGTTTACAACAGTAAATGGTTTGAATTTAATAATATTGTTGGTCATTGTACTAATGATTGATGCATGTTACCCATTCAACCATTTTATAGATTACCAATTTCTTTTGTGTTTAAAAAAAACAAAACCTAGAATGCTTTTTGTTGAAAGTATTCCTTTATTCCAAGTTGAATTTTTTGGTGATGCAAACAACCTCATCAGTCACTTAACAGCTATTCATCTTTGAACTTCTGATTACTTGTTGTATCTGCTGGGTATTTAGTTACTATAGTTTTATTTGCTTCTGTATGTGTACTTTTGTGAAGTATTCATAAGGGTTAAGTTAAAATAAAACCAAGAGATATTAAAAAAATAAAAAAGAATTTGCTTTTCCCTCCAACGCAATTGGTACTTTCTTCTGATGAGAGTTGAAATTGAGACTTTATAGGATTTCTACTGATGGCGGTATCCCTTTATCAGTCTCTAATCCCCACTTCTCAGCCAAGGTTGACTTTGGGAAATGTTTTGACCAGAGATCCAGAACCTAGTAGCAGTTCCCTGTCCTTGTCCCTGCTTTCCATTGTGAGAGCTCTAAGTTGTCAAATAGTCATGGGCCATGGGACATTCACATGGGGAAGTCAGATCTGGGTTCTAGGCCACCTTCCAGATGGCATATTTAACCTCTTCAATAATACCTGCTTCACCTACCTACCTAACTGGAATGCTATGAGGATCAAATAGGTTTTAGTCTTGAAAGCCCCTTGAAAGCCTTTTGAAGTCTTGAAAACATATAGCAATCCCCCAACCTGGATTTGCTATTATTATTACTGTTGTGATTCTGTGTAGGTACAACTGGGAGAGCAAATTGTGGCATTCTCTATGTCTATGAGAGTGACTTTGTTGTCCATGGAAGGATGGAATTCTTGTGTTTGCACCTGCCTTCTAAGGAGCATATGGGGTGATTTATATGAATCTATGTTGGTAAATGTGCACCCATTTGAGTATTTTAATATAGTATCATATTAAAAATAATAATATAATAATCTATATGCCAGGCAACTTGCTAAACGCTTACTATAGGTTTGTAGGCCCACTTGGGTGAATAGACATCTAACAGAATGTGTGCTCATTCATCTCATTCAGGCAGCAGGGAGTCTCTCCATGTGTTTGCTCAAGTTTCAGTGAAAGTATGGACATAAATGTCAGTGAATCTGTGTGGACACATGCACATATGTGCAAATATATGTAAGTGGGTATACACCCACCTCCCTGTACCTGAACTGATTTGTGTAATTGCTCATTATTTATCAGCTGCCTGGGATGCCTTGAGTTCATTGTCTTGCAGCCATCAAGCCCACACACACATCGTGGTGACAGTGGCATGCTTGGAAAGGTGGGGAGAGGGGTGCCACTCTGCTCTGTGAAGCCACAGCGTGTGCCAGGCAGCAGGGCCCAAGTCAGGGGAAGATTCAGGTTGACTATAACATGCTTGGAGCCACAGGAGTGGTCAGCAGATGGGCCAGGCTCAGGGACCCTGGGAGCAGGACAGACAGAAGGGGTAAATTCAGATCCAAATGACAAGGCCATACCAGGCTAAACCTGGTGCCCGGCCCAGGAAAACCATCTTAGCATAGTAGGGGGCGGGGCTGTTGAGTAGCCAGATATGAAACATCCTGGCCTCCTTGGCACCCTCAGGATTAAGTCCAAACTCCCTAACAGCATGCAAGGCCCACACATTCTGGGCACACACTTTCCCAGCACCCCCTCTCCTTCTGCTCACATACTACACCAGACAGACTGGACTACTCTCAGTTTTTGATACACCCAGTTCCCTGGGCCTCCTCTCTGTTCTTCCCTCTGCCTGATTTCTCTACATGACATCCCTGGCTAGCCAGCCCTCATCCCTCGGGGCTCATCTCACCTCTGCAGGAATGCCTCCCTGACGCTTCCTTACCTCCTAGGTTAGAAGGGTCCCCACTCACGGGAAGTTCCTATTGACACCTAGATTTCCCTTCTATCCCACTTCCTGATAGTTCCTTTCTTCCCTATTAGACTTTGGCCCCAGGAAGGAAGGGAGCATGTCTCAATAATTCATGGCTTTATTCCAATGCCTGGCATGGTATCTGGTTGCATATTTGCTGAATTATTGTTAAAAGCCTGTTGTGTGAAAGTGGTTAAGCTCTCCATATCTAAATCATGGTATGCATCTGAACAGGCTCTTCATCTCTCAGGTCTCAAGGCTGGGGAGCACCACCCCTTCCCTGCTTCCTCTCCTCTGCCCCACCCCACCAATAGCAATCATCATCCCCAACAGGTGTAAAGATGGTAGAGTTTGCAAAGTACTTTTACAAACATCCTGAAAGTCATCAACACCATTTTAAAAATGAGAAAACTGAGGCACAGAGAGGTTAAAGAGGCTCATTAATAGGGTGACCAATTCATTCTGGTTGGCCAGAACTTTACCAATTTTAGCACTGAAAGTCCCATGTCCTAGGAAGCCACTCAGGCCCAGGCAAACTGGGACAGTTGGTCACCCTTCTTGTCCATAGTTAATAATGGCAGATCCAAGACAAAATCCTTAGACTCCTGACTTCAAGGCACATGCCCTCTCCCTGTTCAACTTCCTCCTGAGGTTCCTCAAAATTCAGTGACCTGCCTGTGCGTTGTCTACTCTTTGTATGTATTTCCAGGCCACTTCAGACCCTCCTGGAAGAGGTCTCCCCACAAGCATGTACTCAAGGACTGTTGGGTATTCATATTAACCTAAATTAAATATAATTCAGGGGCTGATTTCTGGAGGAAAAGCACTTTACATAATATAGAAAAATCAAATCTACTATTACAGTAATTTCATAATGATATTGAAGTAAATTTTTAAATAAAAAACCTTTACCCGCAAATTGTTTTCATTTATCCATGTTGCCTTCACTTTACAGGTGCTTTTTTTTTTTTTTTTTACAAAATTGTAGTGCAATGTATATATCATGCTTGTTTTCTTTCTACTTCACATTACAGAAATCTGGTTTTGATTTTTCTCATCCTGGATCCTCCACATCACTAACACCCCTCATTAGCCTGGATCACAGGGAATCTGGGTTCAGGGCTGCCAGCTTCCTGAAGAACTCCCTCCTTAGGGCCCCAGCTGGGCTTCTGCAGGTTGCCATGTAAACACTGTCTTTGTGTATGTGTGCTGTTTGCAGGGCAGGGGGACATAGCTTTCATCAGATCCTAAAAAGATCTGAAGCCCAAAGAAGTTAATTAAAACCCATAACCCCCTAGAGAAGGATGTGCAGGCTCAGCTCTATGGTCCCAGGGCTGCCTTCGATACTGAGTTTGGGCTGACCCAGGAATTCTTTTCTCCCTTACAATAAATGTCATTTCTCAGCTTCCATATGGTTCTCAAAAAAAAAAAAAAAATCAGGTTCCTCCATAAAGTAGTCCATCCTGATCATTATTTTGACCACAACACCCCCTCATCCTGAATCTAAAGGCACCATCAAAAGAAAGAGAGTGTGGGTAGGAGGTTGAGTGTCTTCTTCCTCTTACTAAGTCCTTTTTTCCTTTTACCTCTTTCTATATTGGGCATGCTCCAGGCTAAAACCGTACCCAGCCCTATCCTTTCTGCTGGCCTAAGCTTCCTGGTCCATGCAGTTCCTCACTGAAAATGAAAACCTCTTCTCAGTACCACTATTGAGTTTTAAGTATAGCCACCCTAAGTCAGGAAGGAATACCACCTCCAGTCATGTCCAGAATGCCTTAGGATTTTAGATGTGATGATTCACAGGAATATACTGAGGGCCTCCTGGCCAGAGCCAGGGTATAGACAAATGTATCTTCTGGACTCCTTTCTTTCTGGAAAATTTGGTGTTTCGAGATGGAACTGGGGCCTTTCTATCATTGCTCAGAGCTCCAGCTCCCAATCACGCAGATCCCTGGCACACCATATCCCACAAGGGAGAAGCTGGCTGCCTGTTTATCATCGTGGTAGCACTCTGCAGTGGTAGATCACTGGGCCTGGGGGGCAGCTGTGTTCAGCTGTACCATTGTCCCCAAGAGCAATGGCAGCCATGGCAATAGGGAGACTGTACAGTGATCTCTGTAAGAATAACAATAATTAAATGTTGCATAGCACTGTGGGATACAGAGGTACCATCATAATCACCACAGTTACCAGAATGGTGATAACAGTAATTAGATGCTGTGGTTTCCCAACTATCCCCAGGAGCACTGCCAGAGGTGAGGTTGGCCTGTCAGGTTAGAAAAGGGGGCACCCATGCCATGCCAGTGGCTCCTCTCTGGGGCTGGCTAGGGCTTTGACCATATTCCTTCCATGGGATTTCTCCTCTTCCTCTCCTCCCTCCTTGCCCTCAGCTTCAACTGATCCCAGATTGGGGGCACAGGAATGGGTGACCCCCATTCAGCATACCACGCCAATATATGTTCAAGTTTATCTTCTCCTAGCACCAGATATCAGGGGGTTAGGGCATCTCGGGGACTTCTTATTAGGATTGCCCTCACACCAAAGTGAGCTTTATTAGCGAATTACTGAATGACAGAGGGGGGCCTGCAATATGGCCTGGAGGGGAAGTCATTATTGTATTACTTTGGGCCTTTTCCAAGCCTAATAGCTGCCTCTCAGAAAGAGCCTTTGAAAGCTGAGGGAGGGCTTTGGAGATAGTTTCCTGGGGATGCACCTCCTGCAGGGCTGATCTCTGACTGGTCACTGCTCCCAACCATGGGGTAGACGAGAAAGCTGAGTCCAAGTGCCTGTCCTTTGAATAGGCTGCCATTCCTGTAGTCACCCAGTCTCAGAGCCAGGAGCGAATGTGGAATTCATCTGGTTGACTCTCCATGCCAGGGCAAGAATACCATCTACCGCATTCCTAATAAATGGACCTAGGCCTCAGTCTGAAAAGGGACAGGGAGTTCATTCCATTGACAGTTCCCTAAATATTCTTCCCTAGAATAAATTAAAATCTACTTCCCCATCATATGTGCTCACTAATCCTGATTTTCCTCTGTGAAGGCACACGGACTATACTGATTCCTTTTCCCTTTGGATTTTGGAATATTGCTAAGTACATTTCTCTTCCACCTCCTTTGGTTTTCCCATTATGGGATCTGATGCCAACTTCTATCCTCTCCCTACAGGTAATTCCTACTTTACTGCTATGAACTTATTATTAATTTCCCTGATTTCTACCCCAAAACTTCTATTTTACTGCTCTCTTCATCTTCCCTCCAGGCTCAAAGAAGGATGAGACTCTCCTTTCCAAGGTTGACCCCTCCTCCCCCCTAGTTTCACAATCAAGGCCTCCCCCAGGGCCTGATCCATGAAGTACACGCTGTCACTTCCTATACTGTTTCTCCAGTCTTCTCTGTCTACTACCACCTTTTTCTCTGCTTACAAGATACCCAGCAGCTTTTGACTTCCCATCAAAAAGAATAAAATAAGCTCCTTGGGATATGTTTGGCTAACCCTCTCCAAGGTTCTGATCCATTTGTGGATCCAATTTTGCTCATTCTGTCCACCACCAAATTTCTCAAAAGTAGGGTGGACACTTGCTGCCTCTGCTTTTTCACACTCTGTTTGCTCTTTCTCTCACTTTAATCTGGGTTCTGCCCCTGCCCAGCCACCAACATCACCCTCTCAAAGGTCACTAGCACTTTTGCCACCATTTCCAAAGAACCCTTCTGATCCCCACCTGTGTTCTACAGTTTCAGACACTGTTGGCAAATTCCTCCTCTATTAAATTCTCTTCTCACTTGGCTGCCATGACCGCATTCTCTCCTCGCTTCCCTCCTCCCTCACCGACCAATCCTCATCTATCAATCCTACTTACGTTATCGCCAGATTCACCTGAAAGCACAGCTTCAACAGCTCGCAATGAGTGCTTCTCTGTTCGGAAACCTTCAACGGCTCACCACTGCCCGCAGAAAAAAAAAATCATGGAATTATAAAGTAATGAAACTATATGCAATACATAATATATAATGCAAGTATATATCAGGGGGATTCACTTAGTACACTGTTGGTGGGAATGCAGGCTGATGCAGCCACTATGGAAAACAGTTTGGAATTTCCTCAAAAACTAAAATTGGAAGTGCCTTTTGACCCAGCAATTCCACTGCTTGGATTATACCCTAAGAATCCAGAAACACCAGTTCAAAAGAACCTTTGTACCCCAGTGTTCATAGCAGCACAATTTACAATAGCCAAATGTTAGAAGCAACCTAAGTGCCCAACAGTAAATGAGTGGATCAAAAAACTATGGTACATTTACACAATGGAATACTATGCGGCAGAAAGAAAGAAGGAGCTCCTACCATTTGCAACAGCATGGATGGAATGGGAGAGCACTATGCTAAGTGAAATAAGCCTGGCGGTAAAAGACAAATACCATATGATCTCACCTGTAAGTGGAACATAATCAACAAAACAAACAAGCAAGCAAAACACAACCGGAACATTGAAATAAAGAACAAACTGACAGTATCAGAGGGGAGGAGAAAGGGGGGGTAACGGGGATGGTGGGGGGAGAAGGGGAGGGATCATCAAGGAATATGTATAAAGGACTCATGGACAAAACCAAAAGGGGGAAGGATTGAGGGTGGGAGGTAGGGGTGGGTGGGGCAGGGGAAAGTGGTGGCAGGAAAATGGACAGACAACTGTACCTGAACAACAATTTAAAAGAAAAAAGAATATATCAGGGGGCTTCAAGCATTTTTAAGCAGCAGAAGCCATTAACAAGAATTTTTCTCAGCACTCCAATATTTAAAGAACATGAAAACAACATGCTCTCTAAACAAGGATCCTATGAAAGTGGGGAGTGGGGAACCCAGGAAATTCTAGGGCTTTCACAACACTATTGAAAAACCACTGAATAAATTAAATTCCTCAGTCTGCAGATAAGAAAACAGGCCAGGAGACAGGGAAAGTGATTGGTAGAAAGCAGCACAGGATGTGAGGCAGTAAATCACCACATTTTCATGAAGTGCCTACCAAGTTTCAGGCACATTCTAGGTGCTAGGGATAAAACACAAACTAGGCTAACATGGTCCTACCCTGGAGGGGCTGACAGCCCAGTGGGGAATTAATCAAGTGTTATAAACAACTACTGAAGTGGTTCCAAATATGCAAAGGGAGCTGTGAGAGCATGTAGGAAGAGACTCACCTGGTCTGAAGGGCAGAGTGGGCCACCCTGTGCAAATCACACATGTAAACTGAGCCCTAAAGGATAGATAAGTAGCTGGCCAAAAAGATGAAGAGCATTGTTACAGATGGAACAGCTTAGGTGAAGATCAAGGAGATGAGTTTGATGGCTGGAATCTCAGGAAAACCCAGCAGCTCCTACTCAAATCCCTGGAGCTGTGTGAGACAGGTTACAGAAGCAAAAGCCCTACAGGCCTTGCTGAGGACTTGATGCCAGCCTCAGAGGCTGGCAGGTCAAGTAAGGGTTCTCAGTTGTTGAGATCTGATCATTGTATTAGAAGACAATCCATTGCTAAATTCAGTGTGGAATGGACTTATGGGTTGGATCCTGGAACATAAAACAGACATTAGTGGAAAAATGAGAAATCTGAGTAAATTCTATGGTTTAGTTAATTTCTTAGATTTGACAAATGTACCGTGGTTATGTAAGAGGTTAACATTAGGGGAAGCTGGATGAAGGACTCACAGAAACTCTGTATCATCTTTGCAACTCTTCTGTAAATCCAAAACTATTTCAAAATAAAGAGCTTAAAAAATACATGTATTCCTCTGGCATCATGGTAGAGAGAAGCAAAACTGGATATAGAGAGAAAGAGAACAGTAATAATAATGAATAGCACTTAAACAGTTCTTCCTGTACACTGGGCATTGTTCCAAGCCCTTAATTTAATCCTGACAACTCCATGAGGTAGGTGCTATTATTTCCCCTCATTACACAGATAAGAAGCCTAAGCACAGAGAGGTTAAGTCACCTGCCTAAGGATAACACAACTACTGAGTGGAAGAGCTGGGGTTTAAGAATTTGAATCCAAGCAGTCTAGCTCCAGGATCCTGGGGGCTTGACCATTACATTTGTATTCCTTCCCTTCAGTGTGCACAGGTTATACTGCAAGAGGATATTGCAAGGATCAGGTAGAAATTATGTGTACATCAGATAGGGTGATAACAGTAGAAATGGAGCAAGACCACTAAACTTAAGATATATATTAGAAGCAGAATCAACAGCATTACCTTTTAAATTGGAATATGGTGGTTGAAGAAGAGGGAACAAGCCAGAATGATTCCTGAATTTTCAGCTTAAGAGTAAGGACCAGAACCTAGCCTCCTAATGGTTGGTCCTATGCTTCTTCCTACCACTGATGGGGACCTTCTAGATGGTTTACAATCTATCTGTCCCTTTCCCTTACACATCCCCAGAATACAAAACAAACTGGACCACTTGCTGTTCCCACATAGGCCTTAACCTCTCCTACTTTCATGTCCTTGTACAAATTGTTCCCTTCACCAGAATTCTCTCCTCCATCTCCCTTGGTTCAAAACTGATCCACACCTGAGGGCTCATTAAAATGTCACCTCTTCCAGAAGCCTTCCCTGTTCTCCACAATGAGAAGCACTCACTCCTCTAGAGGCCACCATGTTTCGGCTCTCTTTGGCAACAACCTCCCATCCTACAACATTGTTATTTGAGAAGGGTATTGGCTCTTTCTCACTCTTGTATCCTTAGCACCTAGCACAGTAGGTACTCAAAAAGACATCTATTAACTTCCTTAGTAAACCCACTCCACACATACACACAAACCACCTGGCACCCATGTTGGTGCTCTGCATGTTTTAGGGGTTTGTTTTTAAAGATGTTGAGTGGGTGATCAGGTGACCTCATTTACTCGACTCCATCTTCTCCACTCAACCCATCCCATACAGTTATGCCAACACCCAGATGCAACCTTTTTGGAAGCCCATTAGCAGAAGATCAAAGAAAACTTACCGAAAGATGGAGAGGTGGGAGAGCGTGAGCAGGAAATGAACGGGCATTGGTGCACCTGGAACTGCCCCCTCAAACCCATCCATTCAACTCTTACAACACGCTAGGCAGAGTCTGAGACCGCAGCAATGAATACAATTCAGCCCCTGACCTTAATGTACTCAGACACCAGTGGGGAGGTACCTGGCTGTCAGGTTGAGCTACCACAAATCATGATTAGGCATTCCCCAGTGTAAAACCCTCCCGGTGGCTGCCTGGGATTCATGCATCTGCAGGTGTTTGCTTTTTCCAAGTCAGGCTCAGGCTGCAAATAACCATTCTGAGGCCCTACTCACTCAGCTTTTGCTGGCCTTCCTGCCTTTTTTCATGCTGACTGAACTACCTTCATTCCAGTCTGTTTATTGCCTTCCCCCTTCAGTACATGCCTTTGTCTGATAGATGATTGACTCAGCCACTGTGGAGACCTCCCCACTGAACTCTGTCGTCCCCTCTATCCCCCAACTAGACTGAGTGCCTTTAGGACAATGCCGGTATGTCTGTATATCCAAACCTGGCACAGTGTTTGGTAACAAGAATGCACGGTTAGATTTGTTGAAAGTGAATACATGAGTGTGGGAGTGTTCCTGTGACTGCAGAATTAAACTGCTTCAGCCAGAAAGCAAGGAAATAGTGGGAAAGTGGTGCCCTGCTTGCGCACCCTCTTGCTCCTCCTGCTCCCTGGAAGTAGAATTTACATTTTGTGAGGAACAGCCACTTCCCCTCTGCTTCTGCTGGCTGGGAAAAGGGCAACAATGGGCAAGAGGAGCAGCATCCCCTAGCCAGGTATCTGGGTAGGGCTAGGTTCTGCTTAGTAGGACACCCTGTCTGCCTGCCTGTCTGTCTGTCTGTGCCTGCCTGCCTGCCTCCTTCTGGCAGAGAGGGTGGGGATAGGAAATCCGGGGGAAAGAGGGGAGAGTAGGCTTCTAACTGCCAAAGACCTCTAGGGCCCAGCAGCCTTGGCAAAAAGCCAAGTGGACAACAGCGGGATGTGGTAGGTGGTGAAGAGGCTGAGGCAAAGAGTGCCTGCCTTGCCCAGGACACTGACGGGATGGACCGCTTTCTCAGGAATCCCGCAAATCAAAACAAAAAAGTGCCATCAAAGGCAGCAGAGCTCCCTTTAACGCTCTATTTGGGGAGAGGAGGCGTTCAGTTTTTAGGAAAACGAACCCTAAAGGGAAAGGGAATTAGAAAAGACCAGAAACCTCAGTAGCCCCATCTCACCCACTACTGCCCACCGCTGGCTTCTCCAGAAGCTTCCCCGCATAGCTGCCTCTCCATTTGGCATCCAGATGATGCAGGGAAGGAGCTGTGGCTCTAGGTTCTAATCCGACTCTGCCATTCTCTGCCCTTGTGCCCCTGGGAGAGTCGCCTTACCCTTTTGGGGGCCTTTGTTTCCTCATCCGTAAAATGGGGCCAGGACTGGAGTAGAGGTCCTGTGGAAGTCCTTTCAGCTCCGACGTTAATAGATCCAGTATTCCGCCAGACTGCCGGCTCGTCCTTCCACTGGTCTTAGCTCCACCCCACCGAGCAGCTCCTTCCCCCAGGACAGCCGCTAGGGGTCACTGCCTCCCTTTTTCAGCGACTGAAGAGCGCTGCTGGTCCTCCCGCCCTCTCGCCGGCTGAAAAGGGAGGGGAGGGGCATCTCTCGAGCCAGTGGGCCTGAGCGGGACACCACCGCCCTAGCTAGGGATCAGCCTTTGCCTGAAGCCGGAAGGTGTGTGCGGTCGGGCGGAGGCCGGGCCGGGCGCGGGCCGCACGGCTGGGCCGGGAGGGGGTTAACGCTAACCCCTCCCCTCCCCCTGACATCACGGGGCGAGCAAGGGAGAGGCTGGCGCTAGGCGAGTGAGAGAAAGAGCGAGAGGAGGGATCGCGGCTCCACTCCGTGCCCCGGCAGCTCCACATTGTTGCGGATCTCCGGGGTCCGGCTGAACGGCTGTAGCGGCGGGGACGCGCGGCGTACCCGGCTGGCTCTCCTCGCGCAGAGTCGCCCAGCCCGAGCCGCCCGGGCAGCTAGCCACAGAGCCGCGAGCCTACTGCCTGGGCCCGGAGCCCACCGCGTCGCCTGCCCGCCGCCTGGGCTCGCCCACTCCCCCTCCCCCCTCGGAGGACGGCGGGCCATGGACGCCTGCAAGTTGGAGGCAAGCGGGAGGGTGTGAGCGCGCCGGAGCAGGGAGCCCGCGCAGCTGGGCAGCAGGGAGCCTCGGGGGTGGGTCCCTCTCTCCAGACCGCTCTGCGTGGAAGAAGAGGGCGGGGACCGGCGCGGGGAGGAGAACAGAGGAGGAAAGGGGGCATGACTCGTGCAACTTGCGGCGGGCATCTGCCGAGCCTCTGAGCCGCCGGCAGCCCAGGGCCGGGACTGCGGCCGCGCGGAGCCCACCCAGGCCACCCAGCCCACCCCTCCCCGACCAACCGCTGCGACTTACCTGGATCCTCGGAGCGCGCGCCGGCCGGCAGCGATCTGCCTTCGTCTTCCGCCTGGTTTCTGAAGCGCGAGGAGCGCTCTCCTCGAGGCCCTTCTCGCTGGACCTCCGGCCCCCGATGGCTCGGATGGGGCTAGCGGGTGCCGCTGGACGCTGGTGGGGACTCGCTCTCGGCTTGACCGCATTCTTTCTCCCAGGTAAGGGCGTTCTGCCTCTGCCTTTTTCTTATTTTTTTCCCCATCCAATGCCTCCCCGGGGCGGGAGCTGGATGGCGGGCACGTCTGGGTTGTAGGGAGTGAAAGGAACCAGGAAAGTTGGGTCACGGCTTAGGTAGAGGGCGGGGTGGAGGGGAGGGGGGAGGCACAGCAAAGAAAGGAAGAGAAGCCACATAGCTTGCCCTGCAGGGAGGCAGTCGAATGCAAGCCTCTGTGTTGCAAGAGAGCACCTTCTCCCCTCAGTTTTTCAGGGGGGAAGAGAAAAATATACACACACACACACACACACACATATATGTGTGTATATATATACACATATATGTATATACATACACTTGTGTGTGTGTGTATATATATATATATATATATATATATATAAAATAGCGTTCTATTTATTTAATAACCAGCTCTCTGCTCGGGAAGCAGTTTGGAAACACTGCTTGTTACGTAAATGCAAAATAACCACCGCAATCACTGTCTCGGGAAATAAGACAACGGCCCCAGGGGGGGAGGGCGTCAGTCTCCGAGCTGGTGGGCCGCAGGTTTGGAAGGTGGCTGGGGTGCTTCGTTTCTTTCTCAGGCCCCTTTGTCGGACTGTTGGGCGCTCGGGCCCCTCCCACACCAAGTCGCCCGGCATCCAGCGCGTAGAGCCGGCTACTGCGGCACAGGCAGCATGTCGCTCACCTGCGCCGCTCTTCCAGGACTGTGAGGCCCGGCCAGCGCGTCAGCGCAACCTCCCAGCCTTATCGGGGCGGGGCTTCTCCTCCGAACTCCGCTCCCGGTTTGGGGGGCTTTCCCCAGAGGAGGTGCCGCGGGCTTCGTGCCAGCCAGGTGGCTGCATGACCCACTTTCCCGAGGGTGCCCTTCCTTGAAGGGCTGGCGGCCGAGGAGTTAACCGGACTCTCTACTCGGTGTTGGCCTGCTTGTGGCCCCTCTGACGGGTAGGATGAGAGTGGAGGCTGGGACCAGCCCCAGCATTTAGTGCTGGGGAATGGACTGGAAAATGTGTTTAGGAGGCAAATCCGACCAAGTCCCCTTGCCTGGATTTAACCCTTTATGTCCCTGAGGAAGCCGCCGGGCACCCACGGTAGCTGGCGACTGCAGCGCGTCGGAGACAGGTGGGAGTTCCTCCCGGAAGAAACCTAAAACCATCTCCCGCTTTAGCTAGATGGGGGTTTTAGGGGCAGGGTGGGGGCTTGGCTGGAGCATATGGTCGTGGCCTTAGGGTGGCAGAGTAAAGGATCGGAGTACAGAGTGACCACCTCTGCGTGGGACAAGAATATGAGTTAGCGGGCGCCGCTGACAGCGACTTGTGTGAGATTCCTGCGGTGCAGCAGACCCGCGGGACAGTTTATTTCCAGGGGCCATACTGTCTGCCGAGTTTCAGGGCTGAAAAGCAGGAACCTGGCCTCATCAAGTCTGTACCCCTCTGCCACCAGCTCACTACTCGAACTTCGAAAATCTCACTCAGGGAGTGGCCAATGAATGATATCTAAAACATTTTCTGGAAGCTGGCACCACGGTCCCCCCAGTCCTGCATCTTGTAGGTGCTGCCCTGCTAGATGTGTAGGGGAGGGGAAAATTCCAGGGCGTAGAGGTGTCACTGCCCATTTCAAAGCGGCTTGACTGAGTCCCTCCCAAGCAGGGTGGTCTCACACTGCGCTCCTTGGGAAGTCTGCAGGAAGTTCTGACCACCAGGGTTTGGACTTCTGGAAACCCTTCAGTTTCATATTGCCCACACCCGGGACCCGGCTGAAGGAGAGCTTTCTTGGAGTTCTAGTTGGCCCGGCACAGTAGGGGTTAACCTAATCTTGGGTCAGATAAAGGGATGAAAAGGTTTGGGGGAGGGGGAATAACTCAGGCCCATTCTCCCCTCCTTTGGTATTTCTTCCCCTAGCTTTGGGATGCTTAGTGGTTAATTCCTGCTTTGGGGCCTGGATGCCTGCCCTGCTCCAGCTCCCTCAGGAGGCAGAGAGGTGTCACCTGGCTCAAGTATGGACACTCTCCCCACCACAAATCCGGATGGAGGGGGAGGGATACAGGGAAGTAACCACCTCCAGAAAGGCACTTAATAAGAGCTCACTGATTGATTGTAATTGTTATGGCTGGGTAGCATCAGTAGCTTCCAAAGTTCCTGAACTCACCATGCTCCTGTACCCAGTGCCGGTGCCCTTGGTGCCTCTGTGATGGGAGACTTGTGGATATGGGTGTACCTATCTGACACTTGGACAGATAGGCTGGTAGGTCCAGAAGTTGCTCCCCACAGCTCTCCTCTCCACCACTCCCAGGCTTCCTCCTGATTGCCTGCTGCTGCTTCTCTCAAGGGACTTGCCCTCCGCATGCTCTTTTCTGGGTTCTCCTGAGCATGGAGGGGTTAGGAGAGGAGCTCACAAAGGGGAAGGGGGAACAGGGAGCCCCTGGTGTGCATGATGGCCCCCTGACTTCAGAACACTCCCAGTCTGGCTATTGAAGTGTAAACACAGAATTATGTTTTCAAGCAACACAGACTTTACCAGGCAGGGTGGTTGGAAGCCAAACAGGGCTCTGAGATGACAACCTCCCTTTAGTTAGCTCAAAGTAGAGAGCCAGTGAGGCATAGGGGCTATGTCCCAAAAGAGGGACAGGAGGAGCCCAGGGATGAGGCAGAGAACCTGCCTAAGAAGCAAGTGCAGAGCTGATGTCCCACCTATACCACACCCTCCCTAATTGGCTTCCCCAAACCTTTTGTCTGGAAAGAAAACACACACCCCAGGTGTCATGCACACCCTCAGAAGACCTGTCTGGCCACCACACAACCCTTCTTTGCACCTGTGCAGAGCTTGCTGTTATGTTGGCTTCCTTTGAAACTAGAAGTACCAGCGTTGTTGGCTTATTTTCCTCTCTCCCCATTTGGTGTACTTGGCCACTCTCTGACCCAGAATCCGGTAATATGCTGCCAGGATGGTCTCACAGGTCAGAACCCTTGTGCCGATGGCTAAGCCAGTGGGCCAGGCTGGGGCAGAGGGTAAGCCCCAGTTGCTGTGTCTATGATACTGTCATTGTTTAGCAGCTGATTAATGTTCATTGTTCATCACAAACAAAACACCCAAGGGAGGTGTGATTGTACCTTCAATTTTTCCTGATTGTTTCTTTCCAAGCTAATGTGGTAAATTGAATGGCTCCCACTGAGAGCGGGACAGAGAGGGTGTCTGCATGTTCACCTGTTTTTCTCTCTCTCTCTCTCTCTCTCTCTCTCTCTTTTTTTTTTTTTACTTTGAATGTTAGTCAGTGTGCCAGTGTAGAATGTACAGTAGCCCAGTAGCCAGCTGTGGGACTTGGGATACCACATTTCTGACAGCTTATGTATAGTCTCACATTCAGTATAGAGAGGGTACACGAACACATGTGCAAGGCCTTGTGTGCTCGAGTTAGTTATCTACACCTCACTGTGCATGTGCAGGCCCATGGGCACTAGGACAAGGGGGTATAAGCATTGGTATCTATGGGTCACCATGGTCATAAGTCAAATGCATATTCTCATGAAAATGATTTCCTGTATCTTTCCAGCTAGGATTTTGTGAGTGACTCTGAGCCTTAATTATGTCTGTGGTTATATCAGCATCAGTAAGAATGATTTTGGGAGAAGACTCAGTATGTGCCCTTAGCCAGCTCCTTCTAACACTGGCTGCCAGATCCTTAAGGAGTAGAAAGCCTGGACACTACTGTTTTTTGTGCTCTGTCCTTGGCTTTAGACTGGGCCTCTGCATCCCCGCAGGAGGTGCTTACCTAGAGAGACTTTCCCCTCTTGTCAGCCTCCCCAGCAAACAGAGCTGTACTGGAACCTGGTGTTAACTGGGGCCTGGCTTGCCCTGAGACTTCTCAGGACCCCTGAATGGCTGGGAGGGACCTCGGGAGATAGGTTTTCAGTTACCAATTTAGCACTTTTGCTTCCTGCATGGATACTGGGAGAAAAGCATCATATGAGAGGAAATGTGTCATACTCTGGGCATTTAAAAAGGAGCATGAATGTGAACTTTGGTCCTCCATGAATGGCATATAGAACCATATGTGTGTCCAGGTGGTCAACATACACGTGCCTGAAAGCATCCCTGGTCCGTGCAGCAGAAAGTGGCAGCTCCTTTGTTGGAAAGGGAAGTGGGAATAAGGGGCAAAGAGTAAGAAAGAGAGCTGTCCTGGGAGCCCATCACCCTGTACTGAAGTTCAGCTGGCAAGTGTTTATCCCCCATGATGCCCACCCTCTTCATAGAAACCAGGTCTGCAAAGCCAGCAGCAGATGTGCTGGCTTGGGCAGGAGGTAACTTAAGATCTGAGCAGGGATCGTCTTGCAAAGGAAATACCCTGAGCTGAGGATAACACCCCTTAGTCCAGTTAACCCTTTAAACTCTGCCTTCTTTGGAGCTAGGAGATGGAGAAGGGGAAGAAATAGGCGAAAACACATCTTACCTAATATCTGAACCCTAACCTTTCCACAAGGAAAGATGAACTATGCAGCAGGAGAGACCCAAGACGGATACAAAGAAAGACTTCCTGACAGCACAGAAGACTGGAGGCTCTTCAGGGAAATAAATAATTCCAAGGTTTACCCTGGGGTGAGGGAAGAAGCAATAGGTATATGTTCTCAGGGACCTATGGCATCTGTGCCTTCATAGTCTTCCAGGACAGAGCAGCAGTGGTCCTAGGCCCTAGGTAGAAGAGAGGAGCAGATAACTCAGTTCCCTTCCTACAACCTGGAGATTACCCCATTTGGCTGCCCAGCAAAGTGGGTCCAGGTGGACTAGGTTGGAATCCCAGCACTACCAATTGCTAGCTGAGTGGACTTGGTTAAGTCACTTTGTAGGCCTCAGTATTCCCATCTGTAAAATAGGCTTCTGATAATACAGGTTTCAAGTCTGAACACTAGATCAACAATAATGTATGAAACATGCTTAGCATATCACAAGGCATGTGATAAATGTTCAGTGAGTGGTAGCTACTCCTATTCCCCGTTCCTTTCCTCTGAGTGGTCCTGGTCCACTCTTCAGCTGCTTCCCCACAGCTACCTCACTCCCTTTGTCTCCAACCAGGAGCTGCTTTGGGTGATGTGCCCCTGACCCTACCTGGAAATTATGGTAGAGGCTGCAACAACCCTGAGGGGCTGGAGTGGCCTGGCTGGCTACAGGCACTCCACCCTGGGGTTGGGTGCTGCATGAGCATCAGGGGCTATGTGGCCCTTGTTCTGTATTTTACCAAGGGCTCTCCCCAGCACCTGCCTTCCTTCTGGCTGCAGCTTAGCTGGGCACCATTGCCCAGCTGGAGTGCTCACTGTGGCAGCAGCCTGCGGCTGTCAATGAGGGCCTGGGACCAGCCCCTGCTTTTCCTCAAACTTACACATTTTGGGAAAGGGTGGGCAACAGGGCCCTCTCTCCAGCAGTTCATGTTACCATCTCATTCAGTGAGATGGTACAGCCAGATAGGTTGAGAATCCTCCCAGAGTCACCTGCTCACTGGCAAAAAGGCCCCTCAGCTTCTCCTGTCGCAAATTGAATCCTTTTACCAATAATAAAATTCTCTGTGGCGCTTTTTACAGCTCCTACTTTCAGCTGACTCTCTGAGTAACTCTGAGTGAATGGTATTAGTTCTTCCATTTCACAGAGGAGGAAAGTGAGATAGCTTTGGTAATTTGCTGACCATCTCACACCACTGTAGCCAAATTAGATGCCAGGTCTTCTGACTCCAAATTTAGTATATGAGGAAATAAAATGAGCTGGATAGACAGATACACAAGAGGTTGAGCTGGGACATGATAGAACATGTCTAGTGAGATGGGCATTGGCTTTACCAGCCACCACCACTCTCCCTCCGCAACAAGCCAGGGCATGGCAGCTCCTTGGGGAAGTCAGGGTTCAGTTGAGGACATTGGTTGAAGGGTGATCCAACTAGTGCTGACCACGGAGCCCAGGTCCCAGGCTGGCAGAGAACCAGACACCCAACAGAATGTCAGGGGGCCCAAGAGGGAGGGTGTCTTTCAAGAAGCTAGAGCATCATCCCTAGGGATCTCCTGAGACAAAGGCAGGCCCCTGAAGTGTGAGCACAGAGCCCCAGGGCACGGGCAGGTATAGGGCCAGGGTGTGGGTCTGGGCCTGGGCCTGGGCCTGGGGCAAAGAATAGTGCTCAAAAAGCACTGTGGACTAGATGGATCTAAGCAGCAGAGAGGGAAAGGAGATGAGATTTGGCAGGGAGAGTCAACTCCCTCTCCTGGGCTACCTCCCACCTCCCTCTGTCCTATGCAGACCCCAGTTTTATTCCCAGTTTATGAGGAGTCTCATTACCAAGCCACAGACAATAAAACCCGCCCTGCCACTCTGGCCCGGATCTCATTAGAGAACATTAGTTCCGCTGGCTGGTGGCTCCATTGAGACACAGCTGCAGGCGTGGCCCAGGCAGCAAAACAGGACAGTGGCCATGGTCACAAGAACGTCTCTCCCATTGGGAGTTTGAGTTTGATCTGTGGGCTTAAATGGGGTCTTTTCCCCTCCCCACTTCAACCCCTCTGGAATTCAAGTTTCCAGAGCTGCAAATATGGACTCCTCTGTCCACTTGGATCCTCAGTTCTACTCCCTGACTAAAGGTGACAAGGGCACTGCTCCCTCCAGGGCAATTCCTAAGAGCCTGCCTTCTCTGGAAGGAGCCTGCCTTCTCTGGAAGGAGTCTGCTGAGAAGCTCATCAAGTCACCATTCCATGTAGGAGAGTCCTTGGGCATGGGAGGCAGCATACCCACCCACGCCCATAGGTCTGGAGACACTGAGAGACATGTCCTAGCAGCAGAGATGGAGTCTGGCATCCTAACAATGGCCTTGGCCTGACCTTGGCTCATCTTTCCGTTCAGAAGGTGGAGATAGAGACCTGGGGACCTCATGGCGGAAGCATTGTGCCCCTGCTATAGATACAATTTCACCAGCTGGAAGCCTTGGCAGGGGCCTCCTGGTCCTACCCCCTTCCTGCAAGCATAGTGACTTGCCCACAGTCACTGTGATGGAGCCTTGGGTTCCATCTTGGGGATACTTTTACCAAAGACCAAATTGTACTTTCTTAGCAGATTCCAATGCCTGTTGACAACCAGGGGCTCCTCCCTGCCTGTATCCTCCCTTCTCTGCTTTACTTCGCCTGCAATCCTACATACCTACTGGTCACCAGAACACCACCAGGGCTCGGTAGATGTCACCAGGAAAAATGAGGCAAGAGCAAAGAAAGCTTGTCCCTTCTCAGTGCCTCAGTCTTAGGGAGGAAAGTAAGTGCCAGTCCCAAACAACTAGTTCTTAGCACACATGAGCTGACTTGGTCTGCTCCCATGGAGGGGGTCACACAGGCCAGCCCACATTTTGGCGCATTGAGCTGGTATTCTGCCAAGTGAGTCAGCAGAAATGGGAGTGCCAACCTGCAGACGGGAGTGTAGCCCTGCCCTGGAGAAAAGAGCACTGGAGAGACCTGTGCTAGCCCCTCTGAGGGCATTGTCTACAGCTTGTCTAGAGTGTAAGCTCCAAGTAGACTGGATAGGCTGCCTCCATGGGCTCCCATTCTTGGGCTCCTGATCAGGATCCCAGGCACCTCCTCCCTCACTCCTAGTACCTTGTGAGCAAATGCTGCCAGCTGCTAGGACAAAGGAAGAAGAGGAGATACCTCTGAGCCAAACCAGCCTTGCTGCCACTTGATGTGGCTCCACTGCTGGACAGACTGGTAGCAACATCCTTATACATGGGGTTGTTGCAGCAGCCCCTGGCTCACTTCTCTCCCTGACTTCGGGCTCTCTGGCTCCATTCTACCCACCTTGCTTCTTGGATGAATGTACCTAAAGCACACTTGAGAAAGACAGTCACAGGCTTAGAGGTATTTGTTGGCTGCTCTACCCTGGCTCATCTCCCACTGCCCTCCCCAACATGGCCAGGCCCACACAGCCGTATACCTCCCTCCTCGTGCCTCATGCTTTCCCACTGCAGTGCCTTTTGCACATGCCATTCCCCGCAATGTTCTCCCTTATTTCTCATATTTAAATACTGAGGTCAAAAGCCACTTCTGTCATGAAGACTTCATGAACCCCCAACTGGGGATAACTCTTCTCATCTCAAAGCCCCCTCCCAGCACTTCACCCAGTGGCAATATAGTTCTGTATCTCACTATATATAGTTATGAGGACCTGGGATTCATCTCCATAAAACAGAGCTCCAAAAGGATGGGGTCCTTTGCTGACAGGTCTTGGTATCCTCAGGGCCTAATGTATCAGCCCATCATAGGCTGGTAGTACATGCTAGGTGGCTGCATGGTTAATGCAAACTTATCAAGAGCTCTTGGACACTCGGACACTCTTGTAAACATCTTACATATAATAACTTATTTAATCTTCCCAACAACTGATATGGAAGGTGCTTCTGTTATCCCCATTTTTACATATGGTAAAACGAGGCCCAGGCAGAGGCTACATTACCTTGCCCAGGGTAATACAGCTAGTAAATGGCAGAGCCGGGATTCAGATCTGGGAAGTCAGGCTCAGTGTCCATGATCATACCACTTGGCTAAGCTGCCTCTCTTCTGGGTGGGTGGGTAGAAGATGGAGGAAGACAGCTTGCTAAGCCTGGAGTAATACAAGACCTTGCCTCTAGAATGCCCACCACCCCACAGCATAGCACCTTATCTCTTACTGTCTTTCTCCCTTTGATGTTGCAGAAATAACCTGGTGCATCCCGAGATTATTTGGGGAGTTATTAGTGCTTATCATCAGAGAGTCTCAGTGGTCATTACTGCTGTGTCCTGTGGATACCTTACAAACACTACAAGCACCATCATTACATTTCTGATATATCCTTCCAGTATCACTGTTGTGTCTGGGATTATTAATGTGGCTTGCTAGAAGAAAATG
The DNA here is from genome assembly GCA_004026545.1 of Mormoops blainvillei. Taxonomy (NCBI): domain Eukaryota; kingdom Metazoa; phylum Chordata; class Mammalia; order Chiroptera; family Mormoopidae; genus Mormoops; species Mormoops blainvillei. The sequence continues at coordinate 70,763 of PVJD01003010.1, read as the reverse complement.
TCTTGATATCGTCATTATTTTATCTCCTGAAACTTTGGGCATCACTGAAGCCATTTGGAGGCCTCCTACCATGTTCTACTGTGAGACTAGAGGTGGGTATAATACCTTCTGCCTAAGAATCTGCTTGGAACTGCCCCGGGAAGGAACTGTCCCCAGGCTGACTCCAGATCCTGGATGGATCCATGGCTCAGCAAGGTGATGCTATGCCAGAGCCTGTCCTAAGCTTCTGGAAGGTTTTGGTCTCTTGCCCTCACCTAGAACCCCAAAAGATGGCAAGGGAGGGGTCCCTATGTGGGAATAGGAGCAGGGAGAGGATTTAGGGTGTTCACCTGTGCTTGCTGCTTTGATCTCAGAATGAAAGGACTGGTGCTTCCTCTGCCCCAGGCGGGCTCAGGACAGGGAGCCCCAGGCAGGGGGCAGGGCAGACCGAGACAATAGCACCCTTGCAGCTGAGGTAGAGAACTGTCCCAGGAAAGAAAGCAGAAAGAGAGCAGAAAAATCAAAACTGTCCCCAGTGTTGTGGCTGAGGACTAATAGTGCACTCCGGCTGGTCCTGCAGATCACCATGTGGGCTCAGACCTGACGTACTCCATTACTTAATTAGGAAGATAACTCAGCTGCAAAATAGTCATCTGATATGTTTTGACACCAAAGAGAAATTCGTCCTAGACCCTCTGCTGTTCTAGGTTATTCATGCTCCATTAGCTTGAATTACAGCGCAGCCTCTGTGGCCCAGACACAGGTCAGAGATACGCAGTTGGTTCCTGGGACTGGAATGTGACCTGTACCCAGGAACTTCTTGGAAGCAATAGGAGGAAGGAGACCTTAAGACTCACCTGACCTCTATCCAAACCTAAGGATTGCCTTTTCAGTACAAAGGGACCAGCTTTGCCCAGAGCCTGCCTTCCCCAGGATGATACTATTGAGCTAAGTCGCTTTCATGCCTCTCTTCTCTGCCCTCTGCCAAAGGCTTCCTTTGAGGATTTTGAGTCAATGGCAGAGGTTTCTACGGCAGCTCCTGGGTAAAAATTGGAATGGAGGCAGGGACAGGCTTCTTCCCCAGTGTAAATACGTAAAATCAGAGCCAAGCAGCCACACTGCACTGGATGATTTTATTATGATTGCCCATCTCACCCACCCCCGAACTGTCCTGATCTCATTGGCCTAGATTGCTGCATCTCTCAGAATGATGGATGGACCTCCTCCCCTTCCCCAGGCAGGGTGGCCAGCCCTGCTGCCAAGACACCCTCCTGTTCAGCCCCTTCCCAGATTTATTCTCTGTGTTTATGGTACCCAGACAGTAATCAGTACTGAGCACCCTGATTATCCCCACTCAGCTGATGAATGGGCCTTTGGAGAACTTACTCGGCAGCCCCCTGCTCCCCTGTGCCTGCCTCTGCCAGGCCCCAGCACCCCTCCTACCCTTGTCCTCTCCCAGGAGTCAGATAATGGGCCTCCAGGGGTCAGTACTGGAGGGGGTGGTGATGGAGTAGGGGAGGCGGTGACAATCCTTGGCACTCACCTCTCAGCAGTACTTCAGGGATAGCTGGGAAACGCCTCTATGGCTCCCCCTTCTCTCCAGGGAGCCTGGGGCAGGGGGCAGGGAATGGCCTGATTCCCCTCTTCATCTCCCATCACTCCGTTACTCTCATCCCTCGGTGTTTGTGTACAGTTTGTGCAGTAATGACAGTTTGTGCCAGTTTATGCATTTCTTTATAAATGTTTCTGTGTGCTCTGCGTGTGTGAGAGAGGTTTATGGTTTGTGTCGGTGTGTGTACATGAGGTACACGTGTGTGTGCACAAGGTCACATGTTCTGTGGGGGGGACACCTGTGCCTGCTTGGAATCTGATCACCATTTTTCCCCCCAAGGAGGCAAGGGGCTCTCATCCAGCTCCATGGAGTTTGGGGAGAAGTGAACACTTAAAGATAATGACTATCTGAGGCAGAGTCTGCACTGTCCCCCAGCAGCCAGTTAGAGTATGGAGAGGTCAATCTCAGATAATTGTTTTGTCTATAAAATCACCAACAACTGGTTTGACTATTTTTCCCCAGAAAATTGAAACCACTGGGTGTTTTTGGAGCCAGTGGTCTCCACCTCTTCTTACTAACCTGCCTGTGTATGTATCTGTGTCTTATCTTTTCTAAACTTGAATTCCCTTCATGTAAAATGGGGATGTGATCACTGGAGGCTTCAAAGAAGTAAATAACACAAGTGATTTGCACAGTGCCTGGTATGAGCAAGTCTTCACACCACTTGGCTGCTATTAGCTACTGTATACCCAGGGACCCTTCGTCTAGAGGAAGGTTGATTCCCTGGGACTAGAAAGCAAAGCTCAGGAGCCCTCGCTGCAGTTTCTGACCCAGTTTGCTGCGTGGTGGTTGGGGAGGGGGTGGTCCCTCAGCGAGGCTCCTGTGACTTCTGCAGGGTGATCAACTTGGGCAAGGTACATTAGGGTCTCAGGCCCATGGGCTCATGGAAAACCACCCTGATGCCCAGAGGGTCACCTGGGAAGGTGCCTGGTGGTCCTTTGGAGCCATCCTGTGCTCCCTTCTTAAAGATAGCTGGAGGCAAAAATTATATGCCTTTGATCAGGAACCCCAGGTTGTGGCTGCCCTAAGTACCTAGTGTGAGCATTTGGGGGAAGCCCACTTCCCTGGGGTGGTGTGGTAGGAAAGGAGTAGACAGTTTCATTCCTGCACTCACTTGACAGTGTGTGCCTCCTGTACTCCTGGCACTGAGTGGAGAGCAGGGCCTAAGCAGTTAAGCGTAACATTCCTGCCCTTCCTGGAACTTCCAGTCTAACATCAGGCCCCTGATCTCACATACAGCAGGTGACACCTGAAGGTGCCACCCCTTAATGCCCACTGGGCAGTGGCCTGGCTGGGAGATGGAGAGAAGGAGCAGGGGCCATGTGGGGTAATGGCCCCATAAGCCTGTCACTCTCTCTAAGCCCTCCATGCTTTTACACTAAGTGGCAGGTGTGGCTAGGCAGGGGGCTGCGTTCTCCTTTACCCTTAAAAGCGGGTTAAACATCCAAACCCACTTGTTCCCCACCCAGTGGAGCCTTCAGCTGAGAGTAACTCCGTGCCCAACAGGGAAAGGTAAGAGAGGATAGAAAAAGTAAGTCAGAGAATCTTAGAGTCTCAGCATTAGCAAGGTAGTCAAATAATATACCACCCATTCACTTCATAAAACCCCGGTTAATCATCCAGCCTCAGCATGAATAACACCAGTGACGGAGAACTCACCACCCTACACAGAAGACTGCAATTCTGACTGCCCCAAATTTTTACTTGCACTGAGCTGAAATCTATATCCCTGAAGCTCCAGCCTATTTCTATGCCCTTGGAATCAGGCGGAGTACTTCAGATTTTGCATATGATGTCTTTAAAAGTGGCTTCTGACTCCCAGGGTCTTCTCTCCCATTAGCTCATTCAACCAAGTCTGACACACCTAACCATCTCAGGCGCTCTCCTCAGAACCAAATTGTCTAGATCCCAGTCACAGGTATGCTGCTGTAATGTGGACTGACCAGCCCAGGGATTCGATTTAGGATTTCCTCACCCCCTCTAACTGCCCAAGAATCCAAGAGGAGGCAGAGTAAGTTGGCTGCCTTCATACTTCCCCACTTCGTCTCTCTCCTTCCCAACCCTGTTTTCCTTGGATTAACAGTAATTCACAGAGAAAGACCCATTTACCTCCTGTGGGAATTAAGGAATTAAGTTGGTGTGCAGAGAGAGGGGCCTGAGAGAGAGCATATTGCCCAGATTCAGGGCATAGAAAAGACAGTGGGGACAGTGGGGTAGGATGGTACCTGAGAAGCAGGGCCTCCTGTAGTCACATTACCCTGGAGGCAATGGTGGCAGCCCCCTAATTCTCCAAGCAAACTGTGCCCCCGTGGTGATAGATGGGGGCCAACTGGAATGGAATAGGTATGGTCACCTAGTGGGAGGCCATATATGGGGCGATCTGGCAACCTCTCGTATCACCCATTCGTGCTTCATGACATGATGCAGCGGCTCTATGGCATGCCACAGCATAGGGTAGGGGAACCAGGGCATGTGGCAGGGTAAGGCATCCCCTGTCTGACAATACAGATTCTGTGGTTGGAAGTCTTACCACCCGCAGGCAGCTCATTACTGTCCTGACACTAATAACTCCCAGGCAGACCCTTGAGGTTGCTTTGCTTCTTTGGTAATACTGGCTTAGCCATGGATTTCTGTGGCCAGTGTTTAAATGTGTCTTTCACCCCTGGAGAATCTTGACTTTTACCCTAAGGGTAACCCAGAAGCCTCCTTCCTAAAGCCCAAAGAGGAGGTTACTCAGGATCTGCCTCCTACCCCCAAAACGCCTTTGCTCTACTCAGCTCCAGCACCCCTGCCCCAAAGTTCCAAGAGGCTCACCTTGGAGTCCCTTCTCCCATGTCCCCCAGACTTGCTGCTCTTTGTCACCCTCCCTGGCATCAAAACCCTCCCACTATAGCAGGGGATTCAAGGCCCAGCAGGATAGCATACTGCCATGCTTTCTCTTCCCTCATCCAGGTACCTCTGGCCTCCCCTAGCTAAACCATGAGGCTGAGCAGGGAGAGACAGGAGCTGGGAAAGATCCCTAGGATTGCCTCCAGGTCACACAGACCAAACAAGCATGAGGACGTGCCCCAAATAAGAGTTTCAATCGCTGTAATCCCAGTCTCTCCTGACACCCCGAAGAACTGGGAGTAAGGGTTGATACTCCAGATCAGCAGCCACAGGGGAAGGAAAGAAAGGAAGGGGAGGGGAGGGGAGAGGAGGGAAGTAGAAGATAAAGAGCAAGACCAGGCTAGAGATAATCTGCAGGGAGGCAGATGGACTGAGAGACAGAGTGGGGGTGAGGAGTTCCAGAGGTGCTTGGGATTCAACAGTGATGAAAGATGAAACCAGAAATTTGGCCCTCAAGTCCAAGAGTCTAGCTGGTTAATAATTGGTAACTCTGGTTAATAAATCATTGATGTTTTTTTCCTCAATTTTCTCTCTCCCACCTCCAACCCTAGATATACTTCTAGGCTCTTCCCTAGCGCCTGAAAAGGAGTCCCCACTTCCACCCCTCCCCTGGGCCACTCCCCTCCTTCTTCCCATCCACCATCTGGTTTCTGGCCTCCAGAGCCATCCTGGTATTTAATCTCCATGAGAGATTAGTGACCTGTTTTCACTGGCCTCCTCCCGTAGGCTCTTTGGATACCCCTAGATATTTTCTGCTAGGAGGGCAAACCCTACAACCACCTGAAAGGGCAACCACCCCAAAGGGCATTATTCTCCTTGTCAGTGCCAAGAGCCCCATTCACTCACTTGGCTGGCCAGATGGGGTTCTGGGATAACCCTATGGGTAGTCCTTAAGATGAGGTTAGTCAGTTAACAGATGTTCTTTGAGCATCATGTACCAGGTACTGTGTGTAAAGAAAAAGTACTTTAAGCAGTGCAAATTGAGGTTAAAGGCTTTTTTTGAAGGCTGATGTGTCTCAGGAGGCACCCAAAGACCAGGTAGGTCTCCCATGTATCAAAGCAGAATTGGAGGTTTAGAGTGAGGAGGAGAGTGGGCCACAGGTCCTTGAGATTTGTCCTTCTGGTGGCATTTTCCTTTGTAACTACTGGGCAGCTTCCCATTGGAGTATGTCCAGGTTTCCACGCCCCTTCCTCAAGGTCCATGGTGCAATCCCATCCTGATGTCTGTCTGAATAGTTCTTTCTAGGGCTGTTTTTATAGGTCATGTGGTCAGGGCAGGGGGAGGTGGCAAAGAAAGGACAAAAGGGAAAGGAGGCAAAGTTGAAGCGAGGGAAACAGGAACCTCTCCTGCCTATTTTAATCTGCATGAGCTGGGGCTGAGGGTCGAGCAGTGATGTCCTGTACTCAAATCAAGTATCATCACTGTTCCCTGGGTGGTGCACAGGGCTGTGAAGGAGACACTGGCCCTCACCTGGAGGGCGTCCCTGGGAGAGTGACCTTGATACTGAGACCTGGAGGCTGAATAGGAGTGGCTGGAGGATGCTGCAGAGGAAAGTAAACAGGGCAGCTTGAGGGAGGCCAGACATGGGCACACGTGGAAGAAGACTAACATCTCCTGGAGTGTCTTCTGGATGGGGGAGAGGGAGGCTATGGCCGTGGGAGAGACTGGGAGGATTTGGGACTTAAGAGAACAATTGCTCAATCTGTTCTGTCCAGTTGCAGCTAGACCTGCACCCCAGACCCCTTTTCTGACCACCAACTGGACACTGCGGCCTTATACCATGTGTGCAACCCAGAACCGCCTCACCCTTCTTTTCCTAGAACACGACCCATGATGTGCTCGGAACCCCAGTTCTGCCATTCCCTGGAGCTGTGACTCCCTTTCCTTTACTCTCCATATCTGATTTATTACCTGTCTTTATCGATTCATTTCTGCAGGACCCCTCCCCAGTGCTACCACCACCCAACTCTGAGACATCCTGGAACCTCTCCCCCTCCCTATGTAACCTGCACACCCTCAGAGCAAGATTACATGTCATGCTCCTGCTCTATCTGAGCCCTTGTGGGCTCCCCAGTGCCATTCACTTAATTACAGACCCATGATCTAGGCCAGCACTATTGATTTTGAACCAGGCAATTCTTTGCTGTGTGGGGCTGTCCTGTGCATTGGAGGATGTTTAGTGGCATCCATGGCCTCTGCTCACTAGATATTGGTAGCATCCTTTCTCTCCACCCACCATGTGACAACAAAAAACATCTTTATACATTGCTTAATGTCCCCTGAGTGGGGCGGGGGTGTGGGGTGTGGCAGGGCAAAGTCACCCCCAGTTGAGAACCACTGGTCTACTTTTCCAAAAATATCTCCAACTATTAGGTTCCAGCCAAAATTAGCTCCCAGTTCCTCCACACTTGCCCCGGTACCTTGGCTCCTGCTGCTGGCTGAGTCCAGAGCCCCAAAGTATCCACCTGTGAAATACCTAGTTCCCAAATAGCTCCCTGCCTTGAGGCCACCCTCCCTGTCTCCTAGTACTTTCTCTCCCCCCTTTACCCTAGACCCTGAGCACTTTGAAAAGACTCAACCTTAAAATCTCTGCAAGCTCTAGTTTAGTGCTTTATACACAGTAGGTGGTCCATAAATGTACAGTAAACTGTTGGGAGCTGGCTGGCTGGCTTCCCCTCCTTCTCAACCCCAGTGGGAGGTTTCCTTCTTCTGCATACCTTTCTTGTTTTCTTGTCACTTTGTTTAAATCCCATAGCCAAGATGGGAAAACTTCTGACGGCTCCCTCTCTCCTGACACATCCCATACCCACTCCTGTTGTTTGCAGCAAACAAAAACATCTTTTTACATTTAGTCAGCATTTACTAAGTACCTCCTATGCATTGAGCCCCAGGGACCAGGGGCTCTTTGGTTGTGTGTGTGAAGTTGTGCATGGATGTGTGGCTTTGCGGGCAGGCGTGTGCTGTCACATTTCTATGCGTGGGTATTAGCATTTGAGTCACAAGTTATGCTCTCCACACCAGGGGTTGTTCTGGAGTCTTCCCTTCCAGTAGCTACTCTGAACTCCAGAGTCCACTTGTACTGGGCTTGTCCCCTCTATACACCATGTCTCACCTTTCATTCTACCAGGCCTGTGCTTCCACTATCCTCTTTGCTTGGAGGGCCCTACTGCACTGCCTGGCAAGCTCCCACTCGGCCTTCAAGGCCCTTCCTTCTCTAATCCCCAAATTCATCATTTCCTCCCCCTGTTGTCATACACTTCCAGCCATATTGTTAGTTAATCCATCCTGTGTCCTTGAGCTTGTGACTTTATGGTGTGTGTGTGTGTGTGTGTGTGTGTGTGTAGTCCCTACTTTCAGGCACTGGACAGATTCATAATATTTGTTTATTAGGTAAAATGAAATAAATTACTATATTTTCCAAAGCATATTCTTTGTACTGTTCTAAGAGTGTGTCTCTGCTGAATGACTTTAGTTAATCTTTCTACACATGATCCCATGTGTTTCTGTGCATGTAAACATGCACATACATATATATACCTACATATGTAGAACTATTTGCACACTTGTGCTTTGGTGTGTAAATATGCGTGCAGGTGTCCCTGTTTCAGTGTTTCTATAGATCTGCATGTGTGCCCCACACCTTCGAAAATTTAAGAGGTGGGGGTAGAGGTGACTGAGTGGTAACTACCCACTCCCCAGGCAGCTTTCTCTACCTACCTGAGATCCCTCACCCTCCCAGAATCTCTTTCTGACCCAGCCCCTGCTCTGTGGGAAGTGACCAGGGGCTTCCTGTGCACTCTGGGGTAGGCCAGGGTGGGCAGATTGGTTGTGGGGCAGAGTCCTCTGTGGCCTACTCATATCACACCCCCTTTCTGATCCATCTCTGCCCTGTTTAATTGGAATTTGGCTAGTGGAGACCATCTGTTCTATTCCGGCCTGTTTCCATGACAACCAAGTGGCTTGAGACTGAGGTTTGTAATGAGAGAAGTGGCCTGGGGGATGCTGGGAAAAATCAGTGAAGTCCTCCCCTCAAATCTGCCCTGCCTCACCTTCTCTTCTCTGCCCTGTCCTTACCACTAAACCCAGAGTAAAAATAAAGTTACTTGTCTGCTAGGGAGCCAGGAGTCCCACAGCATCACTCTCCCCTCCTGACCCTATCCCTGCTCTCTCCTAGGCTCCTTTGGGTTTCCCATACATGACTCCTGTCCCCTCTATTTGCAAGCTCTTGCCACCACGCAGACTGGGGAGCTAGCCTTGCCCTTCTGCCCATACCTAAGACTGAAAGGGAGCCTTAGGGCATGAAAGCCTGTAGTTTGTGGCATCCAGCCGCCCCTGCCTCCACACCACTTCCTTACTCCATCCAGGCACCTCAGAATCTCCTTCAACCAGCGATCTCTCTCACATACACTCTACTCTGCAGTATCAGAAATTTCAACCTACTGTGATGGCTGATATATTCCCCCCTCCCCAGCCTGTGTCTAAGGAACCCCAGTCCCCATAGACCTTTCAGGTGACAGGGCTTGGAGAGTAGTGTCCTTTGCTTTCTTTCCCTTGGAATAAAAACTCTCTTACAGCCCACATGAAGGACTCTGTTGGAGCCCCCTTGTCCCAGGACTCTCCTCCCCTCACCACCGCCCACCCTCTAGTGAACAGAATAAGCCCTGGCAAGTGGTAATGGATGGTCCCTTGGATTCCCTGTTGTCTTCCTCCCTCCCTGACTCAGGACTGATTCTGTTGGAGCGGGGAGCACTGGAAATCCTGGGACCCCAACCTCAGGCAAGCTCCTTCCTGTCCCCACATGCTCTGAAAGGCTCTGACACACTTGGGTGTGAGCAAGGCTTTTTCTCTCCTATTTCTGGACAGACAGTTCTCTTTACATGGTTTTATTTTCTGCCCTAATTTCCCCATCTATGGCAAAGCCTCTTCTGTGACCGCTCTGTTATCAGGGGACCTGCCTGTCTTCAAAAATAAGTGGTGCTGCTTGTCAGATGGCCTGTCTGTCACTCTGGTTTTAGGCATAATATTCCACCACACCTCTTGGATATGGGGGCAGGGGGAAGCCTACCCGAGGTGGGCGTCGCAGGATCTCTCCTCTGCTCCCTACCCCAACAGAATCAGCCCTGGGTGGGGAGAAAGGAAGACAACAGTCTGAGGTCTCAGATGGCTGTCGCTCGGAGCAGCCATGCTAAGCAGGGGACCCCCCCACATTTGAGGAATGCTGCAGCTTTGCAGAGGTCTCCTGGTGGCCTTTTTGCTTCCATTAAGGGTACGGTCTAGCTCCCCACTGTCAGTCCTACTTCATGAGCCTCTTCTTTTTATATTGAGATTGAGAGATAATTCACATACCATAAAATTCACCCTTTTTCACCCCAGCTGGTGTAGCTCAGTGGATCGAGCATTGCCCTGCAGACCAAAGGGTCACTGGTTTGATTCCCCAGTCAGGGCACATGCCTGGGTTGCCAGCCAGGTCCCCAGTAGGGGGCACGTGAGAGGCAACTACACATTGATGTTTCTCTCCCTCTCTTCCTCCCTTCCCCTCTGTCTAAAAATAAAATAAATAAATAAAATCTTTTTTTTTTTTTAAATTCACCCCTTTAAAGTGTACAATGCAGTGGGTTTTAGTATATTCACAAAGTTGTGCAGCCAACACCATTTCCTAATATAGAACATTTTCATTATCCCCAAAAGAAACCATATACCCATTTTCAGTCACTCCCCATTTTTTTCTCCTCCCAACACCTGGCAAACACTAATCTGCTTCTGTGTCTATGCCTTTGCCTGTTCTGGGCATTCACATAAATGGACTCATATACTTTGTGGTCTTTTGGGACTGGAGTCTTTCACTTAGCATTCCAGTCACTACCCTTCCCATCTCACAAACCTGCTTAAAGAGCATCAATGGCACCTAGTTACTACAGGGTGAAGTGTATACGCTTGTCTAATACAAAGCCCTTTTTAGGCTGGTTAGTGCCTACCTTCCTTGCCATTTACCTCTGCACCAAACAGCCAACGCTTTAGCCACATCCATGCTTTTAAAGACACTCTTTTCTTGTGCACCTGAAACCTGTATAATTTTGTTAACCAGTGTCACCCCAATAAATTAAATAAGAAGAAAAAAAGACACTCTTCTTTCTATTCCCTGTTCTCCCTCTGAAGGATTCCTGCTTATTCTGCAAGACCCAGTTAAAAAATCACTCTTCTGTGATTCTTCCATCACTCTCAGAATCACTCCTCCTTCTGAACTCCCACTGCTTATGGTTCATACTTTTAAAAAAACAAAACAAAACAAAACAAAACCCAACACTTATCAGTCAGTAATTATTTGTTTTCACATCCGAGTCCCCTGCTAGACTGAGCTTCTAGAGAAAAAGAAAAATGCATTCTTCTTTCTTATTCCTATACCTTCCTACCTCTTGCCACTCCCACCATCACCTCTACCCAGATGAAGCTAGCACAGTGTTTGGCACATAGCATGTGCTCAGTAATGCCCTAGACGAAAACGAGAGGAATAGCAGCACCAAAGCCAGTGGATTTCATCTGGGAGATGTGACCCTGGAGAAGGCCCCAGAAGGAGGGGAGCCTTGGGCAACCTGGCATAGTAGAGATTAAATGGGAATGGCTGAGTCTAGGAACTGCCTAATGGGTACTTGGACATGAGAAAAGTTGTGGAGGGGTTGTTCCCTTAGCTTTTGGGAATCACCTAGGTGGTCACTGGCATGAGAGATGGGATGGAAGGTTTGGCAAAGGAAGTGGCAGGGGTGGGAACAGAATGTGGCAAGGGCAGCAAAAGAGAGAGTGAGGGGGTGACCCTTAGCCAGAAAAGGAGTGTAGTGGACACAGAAGAAGATGGTGCTCCCAAAAGTAGATGAGGGCCAGTACCTAATATATCCTGGAGGGCAGAACCCAGCATGGGAGAGGAAGAGGACAGCATGAAGCTTAGGCTGGTGGGATGAGCAGGAGCCCATTGTAAGGGTAGTGGCCTTTACACCCGTGTCTGATGAAAACCTTTGCATTTAGGGAGGGATGGACCTTCCCTGACCACACCAGCCAGCAGCAGTGTCAGTGGTCCTGCTGTCCGTGTCAGATGGAAACTACTAGAAGGCAAACAATGGATTCTACAACCCTCTCCTTCCTCACCCATTCCCATGGGGAAGAATTGAGGGACAGGGATGGATGTGGGTTCCCTGCCACTTATTATCTTTGTGCCCTGGACCATCTACTTTACCTTTGGCCCTCAGTTTCTCCTCTTATGAGTATTGGCCAAGTGAGTATAAAAACGAGATTATACCTATTCTAAGGGTTTTCATGTGGATTAAATGAAGTAGGGCAAACAAATGCTCCAAACTGGCTGTGTGAACATTCATCTTCACATGTGCTATCAGTACAAATTAACTAAGTGAAGGAAGTAGAGGCCCAGGGTTTCTGATTTGAAGGAATCACTGAGATCCCTTCTCTTTTCTCGTCTTTTCTCATTTCCAAGAGATTAAAACCCTGCCAGGGACAATTCCACACTGTTTATTTGAAATAAGCTTGAAAGCAGTCAGCACTGTATTTTCTAGGGGGTAGGGGACAAATTTAGCTTTCACTCTTACTCGCAAGGGTGTGATGTATAGGGAAAAGATATAGTGGTGCTTGCTTGGGGACACCCAGCAGTTCTGAAGCAGAGGGAAATCTCTATTCTTCCTGCTACTACTGGGTGGGTGAGGAGCTGGGGCTGGGACTCAGTTGAGGCAGTCAGCCTTCTCCACCTGGAGTCACCAGAGTCGCTGGCCCTCCCCGCAGTGGGATCCAGTTCCCAAGGAGGGTGCCAAGAAGACCTTCTGCCTCCGCAGAAACAAAGTCATCTAATTGCTTTTTAATCTGGGGATGTCAGTTGCTGGTGTTGGTGCTGAATTGTAAGGAAAGATAATATCTTTCCCTTTGAGTGAAAAGTTATTTGATCTCTGTGTGTCAGAGGAAAGCCTTTGCCCAGGGAAGAGGTGGGACAGAAGGGAAAGGTAGGAGAGAGGAGCCAGGCCCTGCCTCCCAGCCTGCCAAGGGGAGGTGCGAGGAGAGCTTTATTTCTCCTAATAACAATCATAAATAAAGAGGAACAAGCATCTCTCTTGTCTTGGCTCAAGGCCATTGTTTTGTGTAGGGCTTCTTCCTCACCCCTGCACCTCCCAGCCTCCCTTTCAAGCCCAGGATGGGGAAGACAGCTTGTCGGCTGGGAGAGGGAATAGGCTGCCAGCTGTCCCACCTGGTGAGGTAGGGGAGTTGGAGAGGTGGGCTCCTGAGTCGTAGATACATCACCCACCCCACCCCACTGTGCCCTATTTCTGGTCTTGGCTCTCATTGTTACAGCCTCTTAACCAGCCTCCTGCCCCACTACTCCCTACATTGTATTCTCAGCAGTCTCAGTAATCAGTGTGCTCCTCTTCTGCTCACACTTTCCAGTGGCTCCCATCTTGCTCATAGGAGAAGCCTGGACATCCATCTTCTGGCCCCTGCATCTCTCCCCTCCAGCTATACCAGCTACACTTAGAGAACACTCCTACCTTATGGCCTTGGGCACCTCTTACTCCCTCTGCAAGAAATGTTCTTCTCCCCGACAGCCACATGGTTGACATTTGGTTCTTGGCTCAGATGGCCTCTCTCTCAATGTGGCCTTCCTGGCCACCCTTGATCTAAAATTAATTAGTCCTCTATACACACATATACACACATGCGGCCTCCTTCAGTTTTGCTTGCCACAGCCTGCTCCATCCCTGACAGTGCCCCTCTTCCTGCAGGTGTTGCAGCATCTACAGAGGACTCTCACTTTGTCCTCCTAGCAGTCTCCAAGGTCAAGGTCGTTATCTCTGTTTTAAGAAAAGTTCAGATAGGCTCAGGACTTGCTGGAGAATTGCACATGGGAGTGTCAGGCTCTTAGCCAGAGCTGTCCACATTTTCCACAGAAGCCCCCCATGGGCTGTGAGTAGAAGAATGTCCAAGCCCTCTACCAGCCTCAGGTTTGATACCCTGGCGCAGAATGCATGCTGCCTTGTCCTGGGAGCTGCTTTCCACCCATAGCCAAGGGCGGTCTGGGTCTTACCCATGCTCCTGCTCATTTGGGTCCCCTACCTCCTAAGCATGCACACAGACACAGTTGATCTGTGCCTTCTTCTGCATCTGTCCACCTATCTGGAGAGAGCCTCCTGGTACTGCCAGGGTATTCTCAGAGCCCCATGGCCTGCCTCTACTCCAAGGAGGAGAGTCAGACTGGCTCTGAACCCTCACAACACTTAGCTATAGATGGAGAAGTGAAAGCTAGGAAGGCGTGAGGGACCTCTTACTATGATCAAGGTTGCAGTCTGTCCCCAGAAGCATTTTCACAGTTCCAGGCTCTCTCCCTCTCAAGAAACACTGGGGTAGTCTGGGAAAGATTCAGAGGGAGGAGGGAGACAACCCTGCCCTCAGGTGTACTTGCCTGAATGTGATGGTTGCCAGGGAATAACAGCTGTATGGCCTTGGGCAAGCTACCAGGAGCACTTCTTTCACCCCAGATCAATGTCTCTGTATACTAAAGCAGGGTTCCTCAGCAGGGAGCTGGTGGGGCTCACTGGAACAGGCTTCCTGGAGGAACAGTGACTGGTCTTAGAGAAGAGGCATGGATACAGTGGAGTGGACAGTACTGGAGGGCCAAGCCCACATTGAGTTAACCTGGTAGTGAGCTACCTTGTATTTACATAATCCTTTTGAAACCTCACGTTAAGCACTGAAGAGGGGAGTTACTTTAACAATAATCCAGGATGGTGGGAATCAAATATGAGAGTCAGGCAGGAAACAGGTTTGCTATTGTGGGCCAAGTGAGCTTTGGGAAAAGAGCATCAGCCTTTGAGGAAGGCACCCTGCCTCGGCCACTTATTGGCCAACTCACCCTCGGTACTCCCTGGCCTCAGTGTCCCATCTACACACAAGAGGGTTGGATTAGTTGTTCCTATGCTGCCTCTTTGGCCCATCCTAGTACACAGTAGCTGTGTACAGGACCAATGACTGTGCTCCACCACTAGGCCAAGTCCAAGGCACTCAGGGACCAAGAAGGGCACGAGAATGAGGTGCTGGGACTTCCCAGGTCCAGCTGGTGTCTAAGCTCTGGAGATGTCTGAGTGCCCTTGCTGTAAAACATTTCTTTGCCCCTTTGGCACCCAGCACAAAGCCTTTTCTGACTACTTTTGGGCCTCCAGTATGTGGGATGCAGTGAAGTCAGGAGGGGAAACTTGTAGTTGGAACTGGCCCCTCAAACCTGCTGCCTGTGCCCCAGGCCTTTTCCACTGAAACGGGTAAGCTTTGAGACACCTTGGCCTCCCAATCATCCAGGCATCAATGAATTTTCAAGTGATGGATCATCTGTATGCAGGCCCTGGCAGGGTGCTGGGCCCAGCTCGAACAGGCAGGTGCCATTCATATTCTCATGGACTTTGTGATCTAGTGAGGGACAGACATTGAACAAGTTATTTTAGTCCAAAAGGAGATGATGGCCTGGTAGGAACATGCAGCAATGAGGTTGAACCCAGCCTAGGGCCCATGAAGGATAAGGGAACACTGGAGGGAGAGGGAAAAGAAAAGGGAAGAGCGCATATGCAGGCCCTGCATCAACAGAAGGCACAGGGGCCATTAGGTATCAGGAAGGCATGGTGGCCAGCAGCACCCCAAGCTAGCGTTTACTGAGCACTTCTACTGCTCCAGATCCTGATCTCAGTACTTTGCTTATAGAAATTCACTTAGTTTTTCCAACAATCTACAAGGAAAGTACTACTACAGCTTCCTTTTATACATGAGGAAACAGGTACAGAAAGTCTGAAGTCACACAGGTAGCCAGTGGCAGAACTGTGATTTGAACCCAGGATCCTGGAGCCAAAGCCTCTCTGCTATATAACTAGAGAGAGTGTAGGCTTCAGCAAATGCCCCTGAAGAGGTAGGACCAGGAAGGGGGCAAGTGATGGGGCCGGACCCAGCCCAGCCAAAATCCAAAGGGAAGCTTCACTGTCTTCCTGCAGCAGATCTGGTGTGGCTGTACACAGACGCCTCTTCCTCCAGCCCTGGATCAGCCTGGATGGCATCTGGTGGTGGCTGACCCCTTTCTGGGCTCTGTAAAAAGCATGGGGAATTGCACTTGCTCTTGAGCAAGAGAGATCAAGATTAAACAGCAAGAAGAATTTCCCAGCCGTCATGACCATGCGCTATTAAAACAGGCAGCCAGGGGAAGTAGAGGCCTTCATGGAGAAGGTCCGTGCCTTGATTGCTCAGAGCTGCTGAAGAGGTGAATGGAGGCAGGTTAAGATTACAGAGGTGTCCAACCTGTTGGCATCTCTGAGCCACACTGGAAGAAGAGTTGTCTTGGGCCACACATTAAATACATTGCGACACATAATCACAAAAAATCTCATAATATTTTAAGTAAATTTACAATTTTGTATTGGGCCTCATTCACAGCTCTCCTGGGCTGCATGCAGCCTGAGGGCCGCAGGTTGGACACACCTGGTAAGATGACCCTTCCTGCCTGGGTGGCAGCTTGGCACTGAAAGTGAGATAATATCAGACAAATGGAAGACACTGTCCCAAAGGACGAGGAGAGTATCAGCCATCCCCAGGCTGGTCCCACCATCTTCCTGGGACCCTGTCTGCCCCAGCCCTGACATCAGACTTCATTAAATTGCATTTTCCCAGAGCAAAGCAGGCTTGTGACAGAATGACTCAACACCAGCTTGCTACAACTGTCGCCCCTGGAGCCAGCAGGCATACAGGGAGATAACTGGGAGTGGTTTGACAGCTTAATGTCTGGGGTTGGCTTCCGGAAGCAGTGGCAGGGTGGGGTGGGTACAGGTAGCCAGCAAGGAGAAGGCACGTTGATGTGGGCTGAACCTGTGTTCACACTGACACACCACTACCACCTTCCCTTCCATTTCTCTAGCAGCAGCTTGTTGGGCAGGGGAAAAAAGCACAGGGAAGGAAATTAGATCTAGAGAATAAATTAGGTTCTCTCTATTAATTTGTCTGAACTAATTAACATCTCCCCCAGATTTATCTCCTCTTCAGATACCCCCCTGAGCAAGAGGAAGGGAAGAGTCTGGAAGAAGCCAGACTTTGGGCTTCAGGGTCTCATTCTAGGGACTGTAAGCTGAGATGGACCCCACAAAGTCATCTTATGCACTTACTGAGGTGCCAAGTCCCAATATGGATGACATACCTTGGTGTGGAACCCCAGAAAACCTCTAGCACCAAGTCTCAGCTTCTTCACCTCTCTGAGCTTCCACCACTGCATCGGTGAAAACAAGATATTGCCTGCCTCATCCAGGGGTGTTGGGAGAATGTGAAGCAACCAGTTACCAGCCTGGTGCAAAGGCAGCTCTTTGGGATTTTACTTTGGGAGATGGAACTTACGCAAAGCACTGGAAATGTCTTAAGAGTTCCTTCATACTCACAAGGTCATTTGGTTTGACCCTAATAATAATCTCAGGAGGTGTTAAAAAGCAGTCATTGGTATTCTCGTTTCATAGGTGCCAAAAAGGAAGCACAGAGTGATTAAGCCCATACCGAGACCACACAGAGAATTGCTATAGAGGCAGGATCAAAACCCAGCTGGGCAAGTGCTCTGCTCCCTGGCCTGGGTCTGTCCCACCCTACCCCCATCCATGGGCTCTGCAAAGACCTGACTCATTGCCAGAGTCTTACTAACAGATACCTCACTTCCTGGGTGTAAGTTCAGGTCTCCAGCTGAGAAGCCTCTCCCAACTACCAAAGTCTGGGTGCATCTGCAGACAGCCACTTGACTTGGGCAAGAGCCTGGATTCGTTGGCTAGAGTTGGTACTTTCCCTTCTGCACATCCCCCACACCCCCATCCCTGCCCCAGAACAGGGTGAACCCTTGCCATTTCAGAGACTCACCAGCTCTGAGAAACCCCTTTCCACGCCAGGCACGAGACAAGCCCTTGAGAATCAGCCACACCTTATTTGTAAGTCTCAGAGGGTTACAAAATCCAGTGTGTTCTCAATCCTGCCATGACATGATAGGATCTCAGAGAGTCCATTTCTGCCCACCGGCAGCACCCAGACCCCTGGGAGCACCTGGAGGCAAATGCAGAGCTCGTTGCCTTCTGCACCTGCAGCCTGTTGGGGGCTGGCTGCAGAGCAGTGACTCCCAGTCTGGCCAAGCTGGAGGGAACCTATGGGAAGCGTCAACTGACCAGCTCCTGTATCTCAAATGAGGAAACTGAGACCTAGAAAGACAAAGACACATGCTTATTTCACTGATTCATAGCAGCACGAGGATTAGAACCTGGGTTTCCCAGGCCCCTTTCATGAAGTAGGTGTTGGTGCTTGGTAAATTCATCATAACAAAATGAATTTGTCACATCAGGGACCCTCAGAGCCAGGAACAGGCTGAGGAGCTGGTGGCAGCCAGATAGTGCAACATCCTGGGAGGGTGGGACATAATCCCAGTGGGGCCAGACGACAGGCCCCCATCCAGGGACAAGGTCACTCCCCCAACTCCCTCCAGGCCTCTGGGCAAAGGTCTCAGGGCGGGTCTCACGCCCACCCCACAGGGCGTACGGTCCTGTTCATACATTTGGATCATGAACCGGTAGCACTGGGCACCTCTTCTCTAGCACCACAGTTCTCCTTTCACAGCTTGTCTCATTTGATGCCCTCACAAGCCTGCCAGTTCACATGTGGTGGTGGTTGTAATTCCCACTGTACAGAGGGCAACAGAGACCCAGACAGGCTCTAGGTTTTCCCATCTTCATGGGCCTGAAAAGCAGTCTCCTCATTCCAGGGGCCTTGGAGAGGAGTGGTAAGCCAGTGAGCAGATCTGGTTTTCATTCTGGCCCCACCATTAACTGACTGTGGCAGTCCCTAGTGCCCCTGGGCCTTAGTTTCCTCAGCTGTCACCTAATGCCTGCTCTGGAAGGTCATGCTGAGAACTTAGGAGGTAGGTGAGCCAGTGCCAAGTGAGTCCACCCAGTGTCTTTGAAAAGGCCCTACCCCAAGTTTCCGCAACTTTCCATCACACATTTGTGGGTGATGAGGAAGAAGGGAGAGATGGAATAGGGCCCTCCCAGCCATCCTGTAACCCCAGCCAGGCCCATGGGCCCAGCCACACCTGCCCGCCTGAGGTGCCAGAGTGCAGGGGTGTGGTGAGCAGCTAGGACGGGGGCCTCTGCTCTTCAGGACTCAGGGCTGGGCACTGACAGAGCTGGGTGTGGCTGGCCTGGGGTGTCAGGGAGAAGGAGGCAGGGAGAGGGAGGAGCTGGCACAGTTGGCATCTGCTGGTGGGTGTGGGAAGGAGTCCAGGGTTCCTATGAGGACACTCAGAATTTTCTTAGACTCCCAGAACCAGGGAAGGAGGTTGGTGGAAGTCCCTCAGCTCACATCAAACCTGTGGCATCTCTGGTTCTTTTTTCTGCATCTTCAGGGCTTACATTGTGAATACAGGTCTGTACTCGCACACACCCAGGAGGTGAGCTGGTGGAAACTCTCTGCAGGGAGCACAGCCCAGCACTTGGTGAAATTCTGCTTGGTCCCCAGTGCACTTGCTGCAGGACTTCAGGACCAAGGCAGGCAAAAAGGGTGCTGATGTGTGTGTGTCAGGGGTGGGCAGTGCGGGGGGTGGGGGTGACAATCAAGCTATCTGAGATGTATTGTAGAGCCTTTAGGCTACTCATCCTTCTGCATGAGGGCACAGGGCAGCTTCTAGAATTTGGACAAATGGTAACCTTAGCCTTTGGGGAGAACCTGGGGCCCACTTGGGTGTACAGGAAAGGGACTGTTCCAGCCTTAAGGATGGTCTCAGCTTGTTGGCTCTATCCACGACCTCTAAGTACCTACATACCAGCTGCTACCTCCTAAGCAATTACCCTGTGTCACACTAACCATGGACATCCATTTTTATCAAATCCTTATAGCCATTTTGTGATAAAATACCAAGTCCATTTTACAGATGAGGAAACTGAGGCTTGCTGGGACTTACTGCCAGTGAGTGGTACTGCTCAGCCCAGGTCTGTCTGCCACCCAAGTTCCTTTCCTACCCACCCTGTTCTCTCTTTAAGAGGAAGACTTTTCTGATCTCCAGTTCTTGTACCTGATCCAACAAGCCTAAGCACACCACAGGACAGAGTGTACTTCCACTGCAGCAAGAAGAATTGAAGGCAGACATCAGGAAGAACTTCCTTGCCAGTGAAGGGTGTAGAACAGTTTAGCAATTTCCCAGGGAAAATGATAGAATCTCATATTACAAAGACCTTGAAAGAAGGGGAATAGGTTTATGTAGTCACCTGGGTGGAGCTGTTTGGAGTAAAACCTTGCTAGAGGCAGAGGGTAGTATATGACAGTCCCTCTCTCTCAAACCTCTGGTTGGGCAGCTTAGAGGCTCAGATCCCCAACGCTGGCTGGGAATGACTGCTCTCTGCTGCTGTTGCTAACTGGCCCAAAGGATCAAGCACAGATGTCGCCTTTCCAAGGACATGCTTACTTGTCCAGGTGTACTTGAGAGCCCTTGCCAGCTGGTGCCTGGGGCAGCATGTCAGGCAGGACAGGGCCTGAGCAGGCGTGGTCTCCAGCTACCTGTTCAGGCACCAGTTGGCTCCACGGCAAGAGCTCAGCCACTCCAGAATTCCAGTCTTTGCTTCCTTTCCCTTTTCTTCTTCCATAACAGGGCTGGGAAGAGATCTGAACTGGACAGGTCACCAAGGTCTTCAGCTTCTAATGCTCACCCTATCCTCTGGGGAAATCCATCCTATTTACTTCAGCAAATCTGCAGACAACCTACAAATGTCAGCCAGGGGGTTAGGCACTGTCTGCTTAGAGAGCTGGAATCTGGCCTTAGGAGAGGTTCAAATTAAGCAGACAGAAAAACAGAAGGTGGTCTCATTTTGAAAGTGAGTAAAGTGCACAGAAGCTAGAATACTGAAGCTCGAGTTTTGGACTCACCACTTTTTAGCTATGCAGCTTGGCAAATGTCTCAGCTACTGAACCTCAGTTTCCTCCTCTCTAAAATGGGAATATCAATACTTGCGCCAAAGAATGGGAATAAAAATAATATAAATCCTAAACAGGAAAAGTATCCCAGTGCCCGTTAAATAGGAACTGTTTAATCAATATTGGTAGAAATAAAATAACTTGTTTTTAAAATTCTAGGAGGCAGAGGGCACAAATGCTATCTACCAGTATTTATTTTTAGGGATGAGAGAGCCTAAAAGGAGGGGTCTGAGCCTTATAAGAATTTAGGGACACACCCAATCTGTCAAAACACTTTGAAGATAAGTTGCTATGAAATGTCAGCCATTCTGATGGCACTAGGGATGGATGAAGGGACACAGCAGGGTAGGTTCTCTAAAATAAAACACATATTTTAATTGCTTGAGTTCACATCTCATAAAGGAAAAAAATAATAAAGCACAAGCCCTAGCCATCCACGTCCCCCCACCTTTTTCTGCTATATGAGTCAAGAACCAGTTCCCACCAATGTTTCTTGGGTTCAAAGCATCTCTCTGCCCCAATCCTCACCCTGAGCTCTCTACCCCCCACATCCACTGTGGGTGAGAGGGCATGGGGACTGTCCTCCCCAGGCCAACCTCTGACCGTGATGGGCAGCACCCGGAGTTGTCAGGCCTGATTGGAGGCATGGAGAGGGTTGGGAGATGGGAGATACAGGCAGCCACTTCCCTACCCCAAACACACACACCTCTGCCTGCCAGGCCTCCTGTTGATTGTAGCTCATTGTCAGGGTGAAGTGGTGCTGCTGTCTCACTAGTATCAAGCCTCAGTGAGGCTCTGCTCCAGACAATGGAGGCTAGATGTTGCTTCCTACCTTGCCTCTATCCGTAGCCAGCAGCCCCGCTTCCTGGCCCTGTCTGAGCACGTAACCAGGGAGGTAGGTTCCTTGAGCCAAAGATTCCTTGAGTCAATACTGCTTCATTCCGACCCTGGGAACCCACCCTCTCTCCCTGTTCCTGTCAGCCACAGTCCCCGTGTCCTCCGAAGTGGGACAGACCTCCCAGTCCCCTGCCTGTTCCTCTCCGTCTTCCCCTTCACTCCCCACCCCCCAGCCCTGACTCACTTCCCACTCAAGCTGTTCTTTGGGACATGTCAGGACAGGGTACCTGGGTTCTGGTCCTGCAGGCTCTGGTCTGCCTGCTCTCAGTGGGGGTGGGGCACGTGGGAGTTTTTGCTCTGACCTGCTTCTTTAGGCTTCCCTCCCTCATGCACCTCCACCCCACAGGGCAAGCAGAGGTGAACTCCAGAGCACCTCCTGATTATACCCACTAGGGACCCATCCTGGGGCTGCTGAGGCCAAGTGGGGGGCAATGGGGCAGAGGGGTGCTGCCCATTTCCCCTTGATCTAGACCAGTCTGAGTCTCCAAGTACTGGGCTTGGGGCACCAACCTGCCCTCCAAAGACTCCTACTCAGAAGGCTTCACTCGGCCAAGGTCTGTTTCCGCCTCACTCTTTTCCTCATCGCTTTGGGACCAGGAAAGTAAAAGAGGGTCTAGAGACTGAGATTCTCTCCTTGGTCTTTTAGTTAATTTGTTGTATAACCTCAGGTAAGTCATCTCACCCACCTCGGTCTCAACTTCAACATCTCCAAAATGGGCAGCACCTTCCCCTAGATCATTCCAGGGCCAAGGGGGCTGGAAGAACAATGATGGATTAGCCCCAGCAGACTGGACTGGAAACAAAGGGGAGGGGGTTTCCCACCTCCCACTGGGGGCTGGAATCAGGTGCATGTCCTACATAGAGGGCCTCTCAGCCTTTTTCTTATAGAGAAATCATCCCCTTTTACAAATAATCTTGGCATTCTCCAGGGAGTCTGTTCTTCCTTTGATCATGAGAGTCCTAAGAAGTCTTGATTAAAAATTTCAGTGACTAGAGAAGTCAACAGAGTCCCATGTCCCTGAGTCTGTTCTCAGATTTGACTGTCTAGCCTGGCTCCAGGTTCATTGAGCAAATATGAATCGAGGGCCTTCTGTGTGCCATGTGCTGGGACTTCAGAAATAGCATGTCTCCTGGCAGAGCCCAGCACCGTGTGCTCAGGGAGAGCTGGAGCTATGAGAACTGAGCACAGAACTGATGGCAGTGTGGGTCCTGGATGTTTAATGTGGGTAGGAGTTTTCCATAGGGGCTGCTGTGGGGGACATGGACATGGGAGGGACATAAGCTAGGACAGACTGTAAAGGCTGATTAGTAGCTTAGATTTATCCCAAGGCAGTGGAGAGCTTATGTGACAGGATCTGATTTGTAGTCTAACCCACTTAGTAGTAGTGTGGCTTGGAGAGACCCTTTTATCCATCTGAGCCTCAGTTTCCCAGCATTAACTACAGGACCTCTCTTGGAGGATTTTTATGAGAATGAAATGAGATTCAGTGCCTAATAATACCTCTTAGAGTGTAAGTGTCCTCATTAGAGGTATGCTGTTTTTGGTGTTATCAATGCCAGGGTACCAAATAAGAAGTCATGGGGGCCTAAACTCCTAGTTGATCTACAATAAGGATCAGGAGATCAAGGAAGCTATATTCTAACAATTCAGAGGTAGGAGAGTCAAATGGATATAATGAGATGACTGATATGACTGGGGCCTGGGGAGGATGGAGGTGAGTGAGCAGCTCTGTAAAGAGAAGAGTTCAGTGTGGGCACCTGCAGAGTGAGATGCCCATTTGGCAACTGAACACATGAATTTGGGGCCCTCAACAGGGAGACATCATCAAGGCCATGGGGGAATGTGGACCAACCCTAGAGAGGACCAAATAGTCATCTCTCTCCTCTTTATCTGATATTTATTCCCCTAACCTCCTTCCTCCCAAAAGAGTTCAAGGGGCAGATATCTTACCCACCTTCACCCTCCTCCCCATCACTTCAGAGGAAGACTGATGGGTGTTACACAAGCAGGAAAGATATAGGAGGTATTTGAGAGATGCCTCATCTATCCCTATCAGCATGAACCATAGGAAAGAAATCCACATTAGAGGGAGTGCAGAGGTAGTGGCCTTCCACTACCTGCCCACCACCCTTTCTTTCTACACCTGGCTGCCTCCTGGCTTGATGAGCTATTTGCTTATCTACTGACCCAGAGGCTGGGCCTCCGTAACCACAACAAAAAAAACCGCACAGAAATGATTTCTATGGACTGGTGTCTGCCTGAGAACCTTCCCCAGGTGCTCTCTTGTCCATTATCATATTATTGAGTCGGCAGCAGGCTAAAGTCACAGGATCCCACCCCTGCTCTTTCAGGGTCCAGCTCTACGAGCTCCTCCTTCCCTATTCCCACCACCTTCATGGCAACCTTGGATATGTTGCTTTTCTCTGCACCTCCTTCTCCTCACCTGTGACTGGGATAGATGAAAGGTTCTCTCAGCCTAGCCTTCCTCCCACCCCAAGCTATTTCTGGGTTTCACTGTGCGTTCTCTGTCCCTTTGACTTTCCTATCTACTTATACATAAAATTCACTGACAACATTTCAGTTTTCCAATAGAATCATTAATTACCCCAGTAATTAACCCCAATTAGCATTTGTAGGAGCCTTTCTGAGCAAGGAGCCATTAGCCAGGGCGAAAATGAGCGGGAGCCAGGGAAAGAAAACTCACAGTTCCCAGCATTTACAATGAAAGGAGACAGCACTGCAAAGCCAAGGGCCCCAATTAAAGCTGGGGGCCTCACTCATTAAGCTAATTTGACCTGCTATCCCAGCAGTCTCTGGTGAGAAGCCTGCTGGCGGAGCTGGCTGAGAGGTGTGTCAGAGCACCACCACCCACCCACTCCCCACCCCCGCTCACCTTGGGGGTGGGGCCAGGCCAACATACGCCCTCCAGACCTCCAGGTCTTATTCTGGAAGGGGAGACGGGGTGAAGAGTCTCTGCAGATTTTTCATTAGCCCCTACTGCCCCCTTCCTGGGCTTCGGGGCAGCTAATAACTGAGAGTGGGTGGGGCAGGGCAGGGCTGGGCTGGGGATAGGAGGGTGGTGCATACCTGGTGAGAGAGGTACTATGAAAAATGAGAAGGAAAAGAATAACAGAACCTCACATTTCTGGGGCCTTAGGAAAGGACAGAGTTTGGCAGTCACTCACCTCTCTGGGCCTGAGGCTGAGGGGATTTCCCTCACAGGATACTTGTGAAGACTGAGATATATGTAAATAACTGATACACCATAGTGCTTAATCAGTGGTATTCATTAGCCCTTTGCAGCTTCTATAAGTGCCTAGGCATACCTGCTCCTTCCAACCCCAAAGCACCACAGGGGAAGATGTGAGCACCAGCATTTCACAAGTGGAGTCTCAGGGGCAAAATGGGGAAGATGCACAGCCAGAATAGCAGAGTTTTGAATGGAAATCAAGTTTCCTAACTCCTGGATCAGAAGGGAAAAATGTTCTTGGAGTACCCAGTAATGTACCCTTGGCCCAGGACTGACCTGGGCCCAGCTGCTCCTGTAGTTCTGCAGGAATGGGATGGGGGTCTCAACCTCACTGAGAACCAGAATGTGAGGCAGAGCAGGAGTTGGTCTGCTTTCCTACAAAGGACCCTTCCCAGTTCCATCACCATGGCTGCCAACAGGCAAGGGTCCATGTATGGTATGCACCCTCACCACGATTCTAGGGCCTGGTAGGTGTGTGCCAGCCACTCAGCTCCCCAGGAGGAGAAGAGGGAGGCCACGGGCAACAAGTGTAGTGGCGAAGCGCATAGCCTCTGGATCCAGGCTGCCTGTGTCCAATCAGCATCACATTACTATGTGACCTTGGGCAGGTTGCTTGACCTCTGTGTTTCCTCATCTCCAAGATGGAGACAGTAATGATACAGGAGCTCCTGGAGTTGTGAGGATTAACTGAGTTAATATATGTAAATATTCAGACCTGGGCCTAGCACAGGT
This sequence comes from Mormoops blainvillei, assembly GCA_004026545.1. Taxonomy (NCBI): domain Eukaryota; kingdom Metazoa; phylum Chordata; class Mammalia; order Chiroptera; family Mormoopidae; genus Mormoops; species Mormoops blainvillei. The sequence continues at coordinate 45,406 of PVJD01003010.1, read as the reverse complement.
AAGCTCTTGCCATCCCTTAGCAGAGGTCAACAGGAAACATAATCCTTCCTTCATTTCTTTCTTAGAAAGGGAGAGGTTCATGTGAGGACCCTGGCTTCTGCTAAGGGGATCAGCCCGATCCTGGGGTGGTTTGAAGGAAGCAGGCACCCCCCTTCCCAGACTTGGAAGAACATGGAGATCTGTTCTTCTCCCCCCCCTCCGCCCCCCCGCACACATGCCTGCCACTGGCCACTGCTGGGCTTTCAGAGGCCACTCTAGGCAGTGTGGTAGGCAGGTCAGGGAGGGCACAGGAATGGGATGAGAGGGATGGAATGGAAGGGAGGGAAGCAGGTAGCTCCAAAGGCTGGGCTACATCCCTGCAGCTGGGCACTGTGCCCTGCTGCCTACGTGCTTGCTGTTTCTGCAAGACAGGACAAGAAGCAGGTCCTGGCATGCCGGGCCCCTACCCAGTGATTCCTGAAACCCCAACAAGTTTGAGCTGGAAGCAGGCCTGGGCGAGGCTCCTGATAGATTCATGCTGGGCAGAGGGATGGTGGGGAGGAGGGAGGGGGTAGGGAGGTTGGGAAAGACCCCACACTGGAAACTCTGACACTGCTGGTGACAGGGGAAACTGGGAGAAAGGGGGCAGGGCTGGGGAAGCGACTGGGGCTTGGGGTTTTCACCTCCTACCTCTTGGGTCCTCTCAACCCACATGCTTCTGCCTGGTGGGGCAGAAAGAGGACAGGCTGTGACAACGGCAGGGACTTGCTTCTCTCAGCATTTTGCCAAGAAGAGGGTGATGATCTCAGTGCTGCTGAGAAAGGGTGAGGAGGAGAAGGGAGGGGGCAGGAAGGGAAGATGGCAGCTAGGCGCTGGGAGCACAGGAAGACCAGGCAGGAGGTGTCCCAGGAGACCACAGAACCGTGGAGGTCACTCTATACAAGATGCTCTGTCACTCTTCCTCACCTCAGCAAATGAGGCGACTGATCTCAGCCCGTTTTATAGGTGAAAATGCTGGGTTTCAGAAAGGTTGTGGGACTTCTTTCTGGGTCCTACCCCTAGTAAGCACTGAAGCTGAAATTAGCAGAACAGACCAGAATGCTTGTGCCCTCTCACACCCTGTTCAGCCTCCAGGGTGCTGGGGGAAGGGCCAACCCAAGGAAGGCTTTCCAGGGATAGTATGTGTTCACAAGGCCCTGCTGTGGGGTTGCATGGGGAGGGAGCAGGAGAACATGGGAAGCCTATTCCCCCTCCCCGGTCAAGCAGCTCCCACCCCACAGGAACAGCCTTTAAGTTCAGCCAAGCCTCTCTCTGCAACACAGTGTGAGGCCCCTTTGAAGATCCTACCTCCTCTGGCCATCCCAAGGGAGAGGACTGTTAGGTAGAAAGAAAATTGTGAACCATGACTGCCTTCCTTCTGGGTGCCACCAAGCTGAAGATAAGTTCAGACCTGGCATTGAGATTAAAGCTGAAATGATAGCTGCACATGGACCTTCAACCTAGTGGTTAAAACCAGGAAGATATTAGCCCCAGGATTAGGGTCATAATCCAGATCTTGTGGTCTAGGTTGGCATTGACATTGAGACTGGCCTGGGGTTAGTATTGGGGTTTACATTGGTAGTTGGGGAGGATACTTTTCAGGGTTAACATTGGGATGTGTCCAGAACGGTTGAAGAGTTTCTGGAATCCAGCACCTGTGGCTTATATTTGGAAGAGAAATTTTATTTTTCACTTGAGCCTTGGACAGGGCAGAGAATTCATGGGTGGGGGTGGTAGCCAAAGTTGCGTGTGGGGGTATGTAGGGAGGTGGGTTCTGAATGTGATGGAAGGACCGTTGAAAGACTTTCCCTTCCCTTTTCCCTAAGTTCCACTCACCTCTGTCTCATCTTGTGATCCATTCCAGCCCGGGCCCCACTCAGATGCTACCTAGATACCAGCCTGAATTTCAGAGGCATCAGGTCTCTCCTTTGTGGGGGTTAGGATCTCACGTCAGCCAAGGGACAATGAGGACTAAGGTTTTGCCTCCTCTGCACCCCAGCAGGCCCAAGACCCTGATCTGCTGGAACCTGCATAACCTGCTGTCCTGGCCCACTTCCAGCCCCCCTGCTGGAAACCCTTTAGAGGAGGCTCTTGGGCCAACACCAGCTGAGGAAAGCCAATCAAAGAGAAAATGCAACCCCAGGCCTTTGCCAGTTCTGATTCTTGCCTCTTCCTCTTGTCTGCTTGCTCTAACCCTGCCCATTAAAGAGGTTTAATGCTGCCCAGAGTGCATAAAGACTGCTACCCCCTGCCTGACGTCCAGGAGCAGAGCTCAAAGAGTTGAAAGGAAGGCTTTTAGGGAATGGAACAGCCCTGAATCAGGAGGTGTGGAAAGGGAAGCTGAACTGCTGGAGTCTGGGACCACATTGAGGCAACTAAGATTTCAGGAGGGGCTTCACCAAGAAGAGACTGTATCACTGTGCCCGTTCCCAGCACTCACTCTTGTGAGTCCAGAGCTAGAAGAAGCCCCCCTCTACAAGGCCCCAGAGCACCCTACTGCACTGCCCCCGGCCAAGCCTGGTTCAGTTCTTGCATCATGTGTATGTACAGTGAGGGGTTCAGGAAAGACCCAACCCTTCCACCCTGCCTGGGAATCTTATGTCTGACTCCACCTTGGGCTGCAATTTGACTATAGCGTTGCTTATCGGGTCTAAACCAGCGAGTCCTCTCCAGAACCAAAACAACAGTTTTGGTGCCTGCAGCAGGCACCTTCTCCTTCTTAAGCTGCTTCAGAAGCAGGTACAAGGGAGGACATTGCCTTGGGCCCTTAATCACTGACCCTAGTTCTCTGTCCAAGAGTCCAGGATCACCCCTGTGCTGTGGTTGGTCCTAAAGTATCTTCACAGAGGTCACTGAATTTCAGCACTTGGGACTGGTGAGACCAAGGCCTTCCTGGTGGATAGGGTCAAGAGGCAGTCTCTGCCACCCCATCACAGTACCTCTCTAGGGACTCTCAATACCACCCTAGCAGAGCAGTTCAGTCAAACAGTTAGGCCTACCACTGTTAAACTATGGATACATGGCATCCTGAGCTGTAGAGTTGCCTTCTCTTCATTGTTGCATCTGCAGCAGTGCCCCAGCCCACACCCTGAAGCCTGCACAGTCCTCTCCCAGTCCAGCCCTAGAGTCCCTCCTGGCAGGAAGAATTCTGACCAGCAGGTCTTGCCTAGGAGGAGCCCCCAGGTGGAGGAAGCTGGGGCTTGGACAGAGGTGCGAGGAGCAACAAATACCAGTCTAGGGTGGGACAGGAGCAAGGGCTGATGCCGTAGGGTTCGAATGCCACAGGGAGGGGCTGGTATGTGTGTGCGTGAGGCTGGAACCTGCAGTCTGCCCCTGTGTTAAAAGGAAAGAGAGGGAAACCAGCCTTGGGGTGAGAAGAGCAAACGCAAAACTTAATGACTCTAATATGAAAGAATTTGCCACTAATTAAGCACAAACACTCCACTAATGCAGAGAATACATGTTGTGGCTTTCACTTAACCAGGAACCAAATGAGGTGAAAATCCTTCCAAAATGATAACAGTTTACCAGCCGAAGGAAGATGCTATCTGACCTCATTTCTGCTCTTAGAAACACAGCCCCCTCGTCTTCACAGCCTCCTGCCTTCCTGTCCAAGGGTTCCAGCCACACTTCCACTTCGTGCCTCCCTTTCTGTGTCCCTTCCCCTACTCTCCTTTCCCCATGCTCTGCTTTCTCGGAGGACATGCATGCCACTCCATAACCCATGTAAATAGCAGTCAGTCCAAACTCCCCAGGCCCTCCTGTCTTTTCCATTTGTCTTCCCCGAACACACACCTCACTGCCCCTCCTCCCACAGAGCCCAGAGCTGGCACTCCAGACAGGAGGGCCTGTACCTGTGACCTGAACCCACCTCTAAACCCTCTTCGCCTTCACAGTGCACCCCAGCCTCGCTCCCAACTGCCCTCCTGTACCCAGCTTGCTCATGTCTGCCCCCTACATCCATTATGCACTCCAGCACCCTCCCTAAAATTCATCCCCTTCCTCTGGGCCAAGTGTCATAGGTGGAGACACTTTTGCCCCCCAGGGAACATTGGACAATGTCTAGAGACATCTTTGGTTGTCACAGCTGAGGAAGGATGCTACTGGCATGAAGTAGTCAGAGGCCAGCGATGCTGCTACACATCCCACAATGCATAGGACAGCCCAACAAAAATTATCCAGCCCAGATATCAACAGTGCCAAGGCTAAGGACCTCTGCTCTGGGAAAGTGGCCTTGAGACATACCAGGGAATTGCTCAAGGTCACAGAGTGCTGGTTGAGCCAGGATGGAGATCAGCTTACCTGATTCCTAGGCAGCTTCTTTCCCCATGACTACAATAATAACAATAATACAGCCACTTGTATAGCATAACTGTGTGCCAAGCACTATGTGAAGAGCTTATATGAATTATCTCATTTAATCCCCATACTAACTGTAATTGACCTCATATTATACATAAGAAAACTGAGGCACAGAGAGATTGTTGAAGCTTGCTCAGTCACCCAGCTTATAAGTAGCAGGTACAAGCCCTGGTCTATCTGAATCAATCCAGTGCTCATGGATGAATTATTTTATTCACCACCACCATATTCCTCTTAACCCCTTCCCTATTAGTTTTCCACCCAACATGAGCTTTCCCTGAAGCAGATACCATACACCCACCTGACTGCCCTGTACAGGCCCATCCCCACCCTCCCACGAACCCCAGCTGTCATGGAGGCAGCTGCCCGGAACTGGACAGGAAGTTGGCAGAGCTGGGCACTGGGGTGGTACAACAGACCCCTCCTGGTAAGAGGTAGATAGATCAGAAGACCTCCACTTCCAAACAGGTGGTGAACATCAGCACAGAACCCACAGGGCTGGGGAGGCCTAGAGGATTTTTCCTCTGCTTTTTCTCCAGCCTCTCCCACCACCACACAGACCTTCCAAAGAGGGTGCTCCCTACAATCCCTAAAATGTGTCATTAAAAGCACACCCTTGCTGAGGGGAATCCAGGCTTCCATGTGTGTCTATGTGAGAAAGTATTGTCTACTGCTGCTGGAGTGGAGAGGTTTGGCATCAGCTACAGAGATAGGACCTATCTGAACCCTGGCCTTAGGTTATTCCAGGTCTTTTGGCCTCAAATGGCCAGGCAAGGAGAAAGCCAGGCTGTGTTAGGAGGGGTATGGAGCCCGGGAGCATGCAGGCTTCTCAGGGCCAAGACCTTGGGAGCACAGCCTCAGAGCTACAGCTTGCTTAAGTGAGAATATTTTTCATCTTATGGTCTGGAGTGAGGAAGGAAGTGGGGCTGGGTACTAGAAACTGGGGCAGAGGAGAAAGGAAAAAAAATCAAGAAGTGGCAAGTGGGAAGTGAGCATAGCATATGGGCAGTAGCAAGGTGGGGTAGGCAAGAGGTCAGGCAAACCTACACCTTTTTGCGGTGTAGCTTCCTGGTAGCTTCCTGGTTTCAATCAGGATTTGGGCCCTGGCCTGCTTCCCTTCCATGCAGATTTGAGGCCTCACCTTCTGCCTCTGTCATCCTACCCTACCTGCCCACACTGTTCTGTGTCCTCCTGTATAGGCCATGCCTCTTAGCTAATATAAAATTTCCAGGAAGCTGCAGTCAGACCTGAGAAATGGTTAACACTGGCCCAGGACCCCAACTGGCTCACAGTCTTCTCCTCCAACCACTTAGAGTCCCCTTATACTTACTACATGCCAGACACTGGGCTAACGCCCTGGCCTTTCCCCTCAGTAGGAAAAATACTATGAGAGATGTATAGGGCCCTCAGGGTGCAGGAACATCTAACTCAGGGGAGGAGGGTGAGGTTCCAGGAAAGTCAAAAACTGAGGCTAAGGTCATTCAAGACAGATGAAGAGGACTAGGGGCAGGTAACAGGGAATGTATTATACGTTGGGGGTTATGGCATTGTTCCATGTGGCAGGAGAGAGAGAGCAGGGAGGGGAGGTGGCTGGAGGCTAGGATACCCCAGATGAGGACAGGAGCCCAAAAGGACTTTGAATTTGATCCTGAGGGCGGCAGGAAGCCATGGAAGAATTTTGAATGGAGAATGATTTCTATTTTAGAAAGTGGAGAATGGGTTACAGCAGGGAACCTGGATGCAGGTATGTACATTTGGCATACTACAGTAGACTAGGGAAGAGATGATTGTGGCCTGCACCAGGGACATGGGAGGGAGGAGACAGGGTGGGAGGAATGAGATGGTGGGTGCTAAGGGTCAAAGGAAAGCGACCGGGATTGACTTAACTGGGGTAGAGTCCCAGGCCAGGAGTGTTGAGGAAATAAGGAAGTGAGACTCTGCAAGGAGGAGGAGGGTTGAGCTGCTGGGAAGGGTCTTAAGAGGAGTCTGGATTGGGACCAGTGGAGATGGAAAACAAAGATGAATTCAAAAGCATTTAGGACCTAGCATCATCTGCTCTTGGTGATTGTGTGCCTGTGAAAGAGCCCTGTGTACCCCGGTTATGCCACTGTGCAGCCTGGACTTTCCCGGCATCCCACTTAATCTAAGAGATCTTCCTGGAGTTGCTGGGCAGCATACAGAGGTAGAGCAGCCACTTGGTAGAGAAGTTTCAGAGGATGATCTAGGGAAGGTATGGAGCCAGGGCAGAGAGAGCTGGACAGTTGGCATCCAAAGTATAGTCCCCCAGGGACATGGGGTCCAACACTTTCATTTTACAGAAAAGGAAACTGAGGCCAAAGAGGGAAAAGTTGCCATACCTAAGGCCAAAGAGAAGAAAATGACCAAGTACTGGGGACCAGAGCTTGCCTCTGCCAGTGTTCAGTAGGTACCCTTCTTCCTCACCACCCAGCCAGAGCAAAGGTGGCAGGTTCAGGATGAGCAGCCCAGAGAGGACCGAGAGGTGGAGCTGAAGGCTAGAAATGGAAAGGGGCAGAGCCAAGAGGCTCCCTTCGAGGGGTGTGAGGACTTGGGCTGCTCAGGATCAGCCCTGTCCTGGGCCTCCGGGATGGGGTAGCCAGTGTGAAACAGGCCTGTAGAAGAGCAGTCCAGGTGTCCCTGGCCACTTGCTCCTCAGTGAAAGAAAACAAAACCCAGCCCCCCTGATTCATCCCTGTCCCCCAACCTGTCCTGCCAGGTTCAGAGAGAGATGGGACTTGCCAGAGCACCCCCCACTTCCACCACCACCCTGGGGCTTCTGTGCCGCCGGGGAGCAGGGCCGGCCCAGCCTGTCTGGAAGATGCTGGACTCCCACTCCGGCTCTTTCTTGGGGCTTTTCCCAGGCTGCCGCACCCCTTCCTCTCCCACGCATTGCGCTTACCCGCCTAAGGCACCAGGCGCCAGTCCCATAGCCCATCATTAACCAGCTCCATGTGGGGATTTGGAGGTGGGTGTATGGGCCAAGAGGAAAACATCGGCAGTTTCTGGGACCCCAATGAGGGGCAGAGGTGCCTGGGTTTGGATAGTAGCAATTAGCCCCTGACTGTGGGTTCACGGGATGTTATCACCTCTGCTGGTAAGGTGGAGCTGAAGGGATTCAAGACCCCCGGACACCTGGAATCATCTAGCAGTCATCCAGAGAGAGTACCCCAGGGTGCACTCCAACCAGGCAAAGCCCTGGACTGCAGGAGGCAAGGGAAGCAGTCCCACTGGGCTAGCAGTGGCACGGGGCAGGGGCACACAGCCCAGACTTGGCCCTCACTCCCCAGCCCCATTACGGGACAAGAACTGGATCAGCTGCTGCCTGTTTCTTCATTCTGACCTGGGTCACCTGGGATGCCATCCTGGGTGCAAAAGGGAGGCTGGAGATGCAGCTCGGTCACTTGGGGCGCTCCCTGATAATGAGGAGAATGCCTGGGATGTAGAGATGAGACAGGACAAGTTCAAAGGATTTTAGTTAGAGCCCCGCTCATGTTGGTTTTGCTGGCAGAACAGTTGGATTCCCATGACACTGAGTCGCAAAACCTTCCCAGAGGAGGGGACCCTAGAAAGGTGATTCCCTCCTGATCTCACCCTTTTCCTTGCTGGCCAGTTCTAAGGGTTGACATTTGCAAGGAAGCTGCACTAGGAGGAGGGACCTTTAGGTCACTGTGTTTTCAGCTGGAGGGCCCCCCCAATGGGTGAGTCATAGCACTTAACCATTTAGCTGGTTTCTCACTTGATATCCTCTTCCTTTCTGCAAGATTGCAGGGAGTGGGAGGTGGGGGGTTGCTGGGCATGTAGCATCCTTGGAAAGCCCTAGAGATGGATACCATGCTAAAGGATTTTGGTTTCAGAGAAGTCCTTGTTGGGGAGCCCAGTGCCCCTCCCCCAATGCCCTTTCACTTCTCTCCAAGCCAAGCCTGCCACTTTGCCCACCCAACTGGGGGCACCCAGGCAGAGTCTCAGGAAAGGACTGAGGGGCAGAAGAAGTGGTCCATGCCAGAAACCCCTGAGTCCCCCACCTCCCCTGGGCCCTCCCTTCAACCCACCCACACAGGCCCAGCCCTCGCCTGCTTGGCCAGAAAGAGGGGCCTGAGGTTTCAAAGGGTGAGAAGACAAACCACTCAAGGTGACTATGGGAAACAGAGCGCCGCCCCCCACACTCTGGGCTGCACCCCACTGCGTGGGAACCCTATGGCCCCAGCCTGGGATTAGCTCCATGGTGGGCAGGGCAGGCAGGCAGGCAGGGCCCTGGGGAGCAGGTTTCTTGGCCACAACTGAAGAGCCTTTGTGTTTTATTGCTGAACTCGGGCTTTTGCAGGTCCATGATATCTCAGGGGGGCCAGCCCAATGCCTGCCTTGTTGGCTCAGCACTTCTGGGAAGCCATGAAAGCAGTTCAAACTGCCCTACCCGTGTTCTGGCGGGGAAACTGAGGCCCTGTACACAGGCCTCCAGGGCCTGAGTCCCAGATCCTGAAGTTCTTAGGGTGGCTAAGGAGAATAAAGGTAATGCTTAAGGTCAGGAAATGAAGAGGCTCATTCTTTGATATCCCCAGGATGTAAGAACCCCTCTGCCGAGGGCACAGGTTCCCATGGATCTCTCCACCCTTCACTTCCCACCTCTCTGGCTCCTTCCTGCTCTGAATATAGCAGCCTCTTGCAGGTATTCCCCAGCCTGGGCTCTCAAAAATACCTGTTTCTGCCCCACCACCTGACACCCAGTCATTGGAATTCAACTGGAGCTGCATCCCTGGCTCAACAGGCGCTAGCTGTAGTATTGTAACTAGTATCTGTGCCTTTTCTGCAAAAGAATGATGAAGGCTCTGAAATTACATTCTAGGAGGGATACCACCCAGACTGAGGTCCTAGGGTGTTAGATTAAGAAGCCGAGTCTGTTTTTATGGCAGGGTGGGAAGAACCCTGGGCTGACTGTTACTGTTGTGTGTCTCTAAGCAAGTGACCCAACTCCTCTGGACCCTGGTCTCTATAAAATGATGGATTGCATGGTCCGCTGAGCTCATAGGCTGTATTTTAGTCGTCTCATTCCCACATCTGGGACAGCCCCTGCTCCTCATGTAAGAGGGAGCCTGTGGGCAAGGAGACATGGTACCCTCTGTGGACCTGCCCTGACTGCTTGGGGAACCAGGAAGAGTCAGCAGGGTCCTCTCTACTCTCTGGACCCTGCCAGTATAAACTCGACATAATCTACTCAACCCAAAGCCAAGCCTGCTCCTTCCCTACCCCACAGGGGCTTGCAGTCTGTCAGGAGACAGAGGGTAACACAGCAGGAAACACTAGACACACATGCGAAGAAACAAAAAGTAACAGGGTACAGATTCACGTTATATGTGGTTGAGGTATAAACATAGATGTTGGCTAAGTGGAAAGGAATGAGAGCCAGGAAGGGGTTCCCTGAAGAGGGGTCCTAGGAGCACCCAGTATAGTGCCTAGTACTGAGCAGGTGCTCAATAAATGTTTGTTGAATGAAGTTCCAGGAAGGGAAGCCTGGGGCTTCATAGAGGAGAGATGATCTGTGATGATGGTGATGGTGATGATGACAGGAACTAACATTATTGAGCATTTAATTTTTGCTAAGTGCTGCTTCTCTAAGTTTCACATGTACTCACTCATTTAATCCTTATAACAATTTTATGGGATATATGTTTTTATAACCCCCATTTTACAGATGTGCAACCTCAGTGCAAATTGAGGCACAGAAAGGTTAAGTTATTTCCCCAAGGTTTCGCAGCTCACAAGTGACAGAGGGAGAATGCAAAGCCATATTATTTGGTTCTTCACAACCCTACCATACTGCCTGAAAGGAATAGTGACCAAACGGCCATTCAGAAGGGAGGGGGAGCTTTGGCATCAATTTCCTGGTTGTCAGAGCCAGAGTGGCGGGTGGAGAGGCTTGGACCACCACGGAGAGGGGCTGTGATGGTGGTGATAATGATGATCATCATCAGTCATCATTCTCCAGGGGGCCTCCCTCGATTCCCACCCCTTCTCCAAGGCTTCCAGATGAGGCTTACTGACCACATCTTTCTGCATAGAGGAGGGCTCTGATTCTGGATTCCTGCCCGCATCAGCCCTTTCTCTCCCTTTTCAGTGGTGAGCTTTGTTCCCTCAATGACTAGCATTCTGACTGTTCCTGTCAGAATCACCAGGGGTCTACCTCCCTCTCTGAAAGCCTCCCAATCTGCCCAATGTGAAAAAGTAGGGACATTCTCCCTGACTCTGCATCATCAGACCACGACAGGAAGTCCCAAGCCAGAACCTTGGGCTCTGAGATCCTAAGCATGGAGAGTAGAGGAGTGAGTAAGAGAGAGGGTCTTTAAGACCTTGTCAGCCTTCTCGGCCTCTCCCAGTCTCATAACTCTTGATCTCCACCCTTAGAGATCCCAATGCCCATACTCCAAGAGCTCCCTTATGCCCAACCCCAGGGTCACAGCCCCTGGCCCTGCTAACCAACAGTGGCTGTGGGTATGGAGATCAACCCCTAAATGAGTGCCTGCTCCTTAGAGATACTCCCACCCCGCTGTGCCCTGCCCACCCATCACTGGGGCAAATGTGCAGGAGAACCCACTTTGTATGCAATGAGCAGACACACCAGTCACTTTTCTCACTGCCTCACCACGGGGTTGTTTCTGGGAGAGCTACACCAGACAGAAGCCTCATCCTAAAACAGACATGGGGGTGGGGAGGGCCACCTTTGCCTGGTGAGGCATTAATGGATGAGGTGCAATCTCTGGGGCACCTGAGCCCCTTGCAGTGCTCTCCCTTCCCCATGCCCAGGCTGCTATCAGCCATCTCCAGGCACTCACAGCTCTGAAGTCTGAGGTTACCCCTGAAGATGCCACAAGTGAATGTCAGCCTGTGTACCAGGCACCAGACCCTGTCTATCCCCACACTTGAGGGGAAAGGAGAGGAGATGGGGTCACAGCAGACTGGGTAACCCTGTCCTGCTGCAGGCCCCACTATGCCCTGACACCAATCCCAATATAGCCACTTTTACCCACATCTCTCCAGCACCCCACAATCTGCACCCATGACCCAAGCCCTCCCAACTGTCTTTTCCTGTTCTTGGCTTTGTGTGGTGAAAGTTCCCCAATTATACCCACATTATGTCAGCTGCTGGGCAAGCTTGGTAAGTGGAGGCCTGGGGCAGGGTATAGGGAGCACCCACTTATTTTGCTGGGAGGGTCTAGGACTTAGCTGCCTGTCACCTGGCCAGTCAGCTGGAGTACAGGGCTGTCTGGCCCACTGACCTTACAGTAAGACTGTATCTAGGGTGAGGCCACAGCTGGACTGGGCTTGCAATTAGGGCCACTGAGATCAGGCAGTTAGGGCCACTGAGATTGGAGAGTTAAGACTGCTTTGTCATGGAGAAGGAAATACAGCTCAGAGGGGGAAGTGCATTGCCGAGGTCCCTTGGTGAGCTCAAGCCAGCCCTCCTCACTTCCTGGTGGATGTTCCTCCCTCAGTCTCTCACCAGCCTGCAGTGCATCTACTCAGGAACATGTAAGACCCCACGGCCCAGACAGCAGACAGCTGCAGGGTGGGATTATGGGTATCCCAGGGGGCCCTGGAAGAGCTGTGTAGATGTGAGGAAGCATGAGGAGGGGAAGCATCAGGGAATCTTTCAGAGCATTGCAAGGGCCTGGCTTGGAGGGACCAAAGAGATATTTCTTCAGCAAGCATTTCATGAATACCTACAGTGTGTCATGCACAGGAAATACCGCAGTGACCTAGAGGGAACTGGCCTGTACCCTCTTAAAGGGAGGAGTGAGGGGCAGCCTGCTTCACTGACCATGGGCTTTGGAGCCCTCAGAGGTGCCCTGCTCCCATGTCTCCACCATGCAGTGGCACAGGCGAGCTCCAGGTTCCTACTCTTGAACCCCAGACTCCTTGGGGAGTTACCTAGGCCATTCCTTTGCCTCTGGGTCAGTACAGGGCCTGGCGTTGATATTATTGATGGCATTCCCATAAACTGACTGAGTGAAGTAAGGATGCTAGGACATGTGTACAAATGACCAGAGAGAGCTGAAGCTACCCATCAGAGGAGATGGCTACCCCAAGCTAAGGGGGCTAAGCCAAGTACAGGGTTAAGGAAGCTCAAACAAAAGCCATTCTAGATGGGATAAAACAACTGGTGGGGAGACCATCGGGAATATATTTATTCAATTCCACTGATCACTGCCTCCTTCTTGCAAATCTCTACTCGCACTGCTTCCATTGTGATGTGTAAATATTTTTAAAACAAATATTTGCTGAGCACCTACTGTGTGCCAGATGCTGGGCTGGGCACTGAGGATACAGAGATATAAAAGACACAGACCCTGCTGTGGACCAGACTGAACTGGTGGAGGAGTCAAGTGTAAACATCAAAATTGCAAGGTAGAAAAGAACTGTGATGGAGGTGGTTGGGTTAATACAGCTGAGAGGATCAGGGAAGCTCCCAAGAGTAGGTGGCCTGAGTAGATTATGCACCAGTGGAGGAAGGGGTGGAGGAAGGGTAGAGCCTTCTAGGGAACTGCAAGAGTAAGAGCCAGGAAGTACTGCATCTATGGGCTCTATGCTCCTTGGCGGCTGGGGCTGAATGGCTCCTTAATATGATTCAAGTGCTGATAACTGGGAGGAGGGTGGGAGGGAAGCACAGAAACCTGGCATGTTCTCAATGTAGTGCCTACTTCTTTCTTCCTGGCTGGTTAAGGGGGGCCAAGCCACTGCACTCCAGGACACGGGACTTGCTGTGAGGGGGAAGAGAGCAGCAGTGGCACAATGACAGCCACTGTGGGCCCTTGTGCTGCCCCAGGGTTTTCTGCCTCCCAATACACTTTCTCATCCATCATATCATTTGGTTCTCCTAGCAACCCCGTGAGGTAGAGACCACTGGACTTTCTAACCCATTTGTCAGAAGAGAGAACGAGGCCCAGGAAAGTGAGGCAGCTGAGTGGCTCCTCGGCTGGGGCTCATAAGCAACACATTCCGCCCTCTCATTAAAAATGAAGTGGACACATACTTACTGCCATGCAGGAACACTGATGATATACCACCAGGTGAAGGCAGCATATGGAATAATATGTAGGGTATGGTTCTGATTTTGTGTAAAAAAATAATAACAATAATTAAATAGGTGGTTGCGTAGATCTAGAGATAAAATAAAAGAATATTTCCTACAAGATTATCAGTGATATTTCTGAGTTGTGGGATCACATGGGTTGTTGTCATTTTCTTCCCAGTATTTTCAGTAATGCCCAGAGTATTTTTATAACAAGCAATTATCTTTTTTATAATCAGAATAATAGCTGCTAGAAAATATAAGACCAGCGCCCAGGTAGTTTGGGTAGGAGCTTGTGCCTGTTGCTGACCCCTCCCTGCCATCTCCCTTAACCAGGTGCCCAAACCCAGGTGGTCCAGGTGAACGACTCCATGTATGGTTTCATCGGCACAGACGTGGTGCTGCACTGCAGCTTTATGAACCCATTGCCTGGCGTGAAGATCACCCAAGTCACATGGCAGAAGGCCACCAATGGCTCCAAGCAGAATGTGGCCATCTACAACCCAGCCATGGGCGTCTCCGTGCTGGCTCCCTACCGTAACCGTGTGGAGTTCCTGCAGCCCTCCTTCACTGATGGCACCATTCGCCTCTCCCGCCTGGAGCTGGAGGATGAGGGTGTCTATATCTGCGAGTTTGCTACCTTCCCTGCTGGCAATCGAGAGAGCCAGCTTAATCTCACTGTCATGGGTAAGCTGGACCAACCCCTTCCTCCCCGCTTGTGCAGAGGCCTGTGGCTTGGGGGTTTGGCCATCCTCAGTGTGTGTTTCAGTGGCTCCAGACATTCTCCTTCTGTTGCATGCTCCCAAAGCTCCAGCATGGCACCTCCAGTCCTTCTGGCCTGGCTGTCCCATAGTTCACTAGGGATTGGGGGCAAGGCCCTACCTGTGCACAGAGTTGAGGATCAGTATTCAGGTTGTAGCTCCACTATGGGGCAATCCATGGGTGGCCAGGAGGCATGCTGAAGCATCAAACACCATGGTAAAGAAAAGGGCCGCTTGAGTCATTTGTCTTGATCATGACAAGACTCCAAGAAGTCCTGCACTTGCCAAAAGGGGATGCAAATAGTATAGCAGGAGATTAGGCATTATGAAGTTCCTGTGAGAGGTGCTGGGAGGGACTTTGGTGAAGCGCAGCTGACAGGCAGTAGAGTCAGTCCCATGGATCTCTCTGGTGTCCCACAGCCAAACCCACCAACTGGATAGAGGGTACCCAAGCAGTACTTCAAGCCAAGAAGGGGCATGATGATAAGGTCTTGGTGGCCACCTGCACCTCAGCCAATGGGAAGCCACCCAGTGTGCTGTCCTGGGAAACACGGTTGAAGGGCGAGGCGGAGTACCAGGAGATCCGGAACCCCAATGGCACAGTGACTGTCATCAGCCGCTACCGCCTGGTGCCCAACCGGGAAGCCCACCAGCAGTCCCTGGCCTGCATAGTCAACTACCACATGGACCGCTTCCGGGAAAGCATCACCATCAACGTGCAGTGTGAGCAGGGGCCAGGTGCAGGCGGGTGGACCTCCTGAGCTGGACACCACTGTCCCTCCCCTCAGCCCCACCCTTACCCGTCCTCCCCTCTCCTTTGCTTCTTATCTTCTGTCACTCTCCCACCCCATTTCTTCCCTCACCTACTCTATCCTTTCTTCTCCCTTTCTTTTCTTCTTCCTCCCTTTCTCTTTCTGGGAGTGCATTGTCCTCCCTTCCTCTCTTCCCCATCACCTCCTTTGCTCATCCTTTCTCTCCTTCCTTGTTCCCCTTGCTGCTTCTGTGACCTTCACCATCCCTCTCTTCCCCTCTTCTTGCTGTTTCCATGTCACTTCCAGTTTTAACCCTTTGCTGTCTGAGATTCTCTTGCCCCATGCCCTGCTCTCCTGACCTCATTCTTTTCAAACATCATCCTTTGCCCCACAGACGAGCCCGAGGTGACCATCGAGGGATTTGATGGGAACTGGTACCTACAGCGGATGGATGTGAAGCTCACCTGCAAAGCTGATGCTAATCCCCCCGCCACTGAGTACCACTGGACCACGTAAGTGTTGTGGAGCTCACTGGTCCTTGCAAGGCACCTTGCTAGTCACAGAGATGCCTACCCACCCAATCTCCAGGAGCATTAGGTGGGGAGGAAATTGGGGCCTAGGCTCAGGTTTCTCAGTCAGAAGGAGAGAGGCGATGAGAGACCCCACACACACAACCATGCATTTGACAGAGACAGGGTCAATGGGACAAACCATTCTGCCAGAGGGGGGTTAACCTTGTGATATACCTCCCTTCTACTCCCTAATAATTTTATCATTTTCTGTTGGTGATTCAGTCTGAGTCACTGCCACCCAGCCCTCAGAATTTATTTTTATCAAGGTGCCCCCAGGAAAGCTGGCTTTCCGAAGCATTCCAGATCTTTCTTTATTCCTATTCCTTCTTGCCATCACCCCCGGATTCTCAGGGAGGAGGAAGCAGTCAGACCAGAATACCTGTGTTCATAGAGCGCTCATTCCACATCCCATGATCCCATTCTTGGCTTCACAGTCTTTAGACCTGGCCCTTGAAGGGTTCTGTCTCCCCTCCCGTCAGGTCTTTTGGCTTGAGCCAAAATTCTTCCCAGAGAAGGGCTGGATGAAACACACAGAGAGACAGGGTAAACCAAGAAGAAGATTGACATGGATGATCAGAAGACAGCTGTCCACATTCTATCTATACTCTTTTCCAGGAAGTAGAGGGCACAGGATACTCTGGCTATTACCCTCTCCTTTCTAGAACCAAAAGTGCTCCTGAAGGTGTGAGTGGGCAGGGTCTGCTTGTCAATTTCAGCTCTGTGGACCAAGGACCTAAGTCCCACCGAATAATTGCTTTGTGGCATTGAGGATCAGGAGGAAGGGAGAAAGTTCCCTATGTTCTGGAAACTTCCAGGATGCTCCCAACATGAAAAACGCCTGTGACATGCCCAACAAGGATATAAGATAGTGAAATGGAAAAATTCCTAAGCGTGGGTCACATCCCATTACCTGAGTAGCTTGTTAAAATACAGATTCCCAGGCTGTGGCCCCAGTGGTCAACCTTCAGTCAATCTCGAGTTAGAACTCTGACATCAGTGTTGTTGACCAGCTACCCAAGAAACTAAGCATCAACAGTCAGGAACCATGAGTATTAGAAAGAGCACTGTGCCAGGAGTCCAAAGATCTGGGTAAAGCTCCAGTTCTGCCACCTACTACCTGTATTTCCCTGGCCTTGAACCCCATGCTCCGTATCTGTTATCTACCTGATCTATCTACATTTCGGTGCTATGATGATCAAGTGTGAAATGCTGAATAATATAAAACTGCCAAATGCAAGAAATTATTGTTATTATTACTGCTTTTACTGCTCCCAAGACAGGCCCTACCTATTAACTCAGAAGAAGGGCAGCTGGTGGGCTTGGAGGCGGTTGGGCGCCACAGTAGAGTCATAATCCTCTGCCTTGTTTCCCAATCCCTGCAGGCTGAATGGCTCTCTCCCCAAGGGCGTGGAGGCCCAGAACAGAACCCTCTTCTTCAGGGGACCTATCAACTATAGCCTGACAGGGACCTACATCTGCGAGGCCACCAACCCCATCGGCACCCGCTCGGGCCAGGTGGAGGTCAATATCACAGGTAGGAAGCTGTATGCTTCCCTGCCTCTCCCCACCCACTGCTTCCTCCACAGCCATCATCCCCCGCCTTTGGGTTATTTCGTTGCAGGAAACTTGTGTCTCCTTTTCCTGCTTCTCTCATTCTTCCCTGAACTCTGGCTATTGGTCTAGCTTTGCTTTTCTCTTTCCTCTGTTTAAGGCTGTGTGTGAGACAGTCAGGGTAACCACCAATCCAGGGGAGGAAGTAAGTGCTGTTTACAGCAATGCTGTTGGTGGTAGGGATGTTAGAGGCTGCTACCATGTGATGCTAGCTTGGTGGAGGTGGGTTTTCAGGTGGAGTTCATCTCCTCCAAGCTCTGATCCTGCAGTTCAGGAAATCTTCGTGGGCTGGAGAAGGAGACTTGCCTCAGCAAGGATACTGGAAGGAAGGCAAGGATATAACCCAGAACGATGGTGGTTTGTGTGCCCTGCCACTGAACTGTGTTTTTCTCCCTGCCAATGCAGATGAAGAGGTTCAGCCACCTGACCTTTCAGGTCAAAGGGAGGACATAGACTAGGATGTCCTGGAGGAGACTTCACATGGAATAAGAAAGGAGCATGGGCTTCAATGTCAGGCAGGTGGGACTCTGGACAAGCCCTCATCTGTAAAATGGGGATGTTATGAGGTGATTGAAGGGTCAGAATTATACATAAAGTAGGCCAAGTCCTTAGCACAGACCCGTCTGCCAATAAATGGCCCGTGCTCTATGATTATCTTGACCTCTATCATTATTATTAAGGGAAATCAAAACAAGCCAATAGCGGGATAAATTGTCGTCACAACTTCGCAACTGGAAGAGGGAGTGTCTTTAACCTTGTACCTAAGCTAGGTGCAGGGTGAGAAAGTGAACAGAAAGTGACATTGTGCTGCTACTGAGATGATAGAAGTGACATCAGAGGGTGAGTTTCATGCACAGGAAGTTAGTCCAGGCTTGGGACAGGAAGTAGGGCAGAGGTTACTGAGCTCCAAGTGCAGGGCTTGGGCAAACCCTGAGGCACGTCTTAGGAGTGTGAGACATCATTTGTGGGTATATTCAAGGCATAGCTGCAGAAGGAGCAGCCTGAAGCTACTCAGGGTCTACACTTAGCCAACCTCAGGGCAGTTCTGTCACCTCTCTGGGCAGTGGGGGGTTATGGAGCCACTTGTCACCTGTTCTTTTCTTCAACTCTCTGCCCTTGGCCTTCAGGTTACTTAAGGGAGAGGAAATGTTCAAGGTGGAACCTGAGGAAAGCTGAGGCGGCCCCTCCCCCAGGCCAGGGTTCAGCGTTCCCAAAGGTTGGCAAGGAAGGGAGGGCCAGAGGCAAACACTTCTTCCTTTATGGAGAGAATTTGAGCAAATCTTCAGTAAGTGCCTCATAGGTGCCTGAACTCTAGCCCTGGGTCTGTGGGGGAAGAGAAGGATGAGGAGCAATGATGAGAGAGCATGACCACCCCAGAGAGAGCCGTGTCATATGAGGAATAGTGCAGAGTTGGCCTGGGTGTGTTCACATACTGGCTCTTCCTGGCTGCATGGCCTTGAACAAGTCCTTCAACTCTCTGAGCCTCAGCTTCCTAGCCTATAATATGGAAATAATCAGGTTTTTATGGTCATATCAAATCCATATTCTATTGCCTGGCACATGGCAGGCAGTCCCTTCATGGGGATATCTTTCCCCCAGGGGGACTGCCCATACCACCAATGCATACTGCATCCATCCCCCTCCACCACCAGGCTCTCCAGGGAAAGTACTGATTAGAAAATCAGAGGAGGAGGCCAAGGGCCCAGGAGCAACACCCTTCCATTGACCCTAATCCCCAGCAAGAGCGGACCAGCCAGAGGCCAGAGGCCTTGCTAGGCTTTTGGAGCATATGGTGCTGCTCAGCCCTAGAGACAGGGCTGGGGCAGGAAGGTCAGGCCTCCCTTTTCACAAAGCTCAGGAGGGTACAGGACGACTGTCAGTGCAGACTACTCATCAGGAAGTCACACCAGATCTAGAAGCAGGGAGGAAGGCAAGGGTATACTTCCCAGACCCTGGCTACAGAGAAGTGAGGGGAGGAAGGAGGAGAGACTGGCTGTGGAGGAGGCCCTCTGTGTGGGAGTTAGGCCTAGGCAGCCTTTAGGCAGTCATCAGGCTTTACGGGCAAGTAGGCCAGGGCTTCCCAGGGCACACAGCATGCCTTCCTGTGCTCCCTGGAGGCACAGAGTGGGACAAGGTTGGTAACTACAGACACACACTTGAGTGGTGAGAAGGGCCTTGCATAAGGGGACTCCGTTGTTGGCAACCCAGCTGGGCAGGAGCCATGGAAGCATGGCATGCACTGAATCATTGATGGGCCCAGGAGCTGCTTAGCTGGCCATCCTAAGAGAAGGTCTGACAACCCCATCAGGAGGACTCAGCCAGGCAGCCCAAACCTTTTCAGAGCTCTTTGTTCTTGTGCTTAGGGGCAATCTCCAAGCAGCAGCCAGCCCCACCAGCCTTCACTCCACATTGACTAGTGTCTGTCGCATTCTGCAGGGGCTACAACCATGTCCTGTGCTCTCAAACCTCACTGGTCTGGAGGGAATGCATGAGTGAGACAGATAAGTGGAAATTTAAATTTTTATTCTGTCCATCCATTCAGGTAATAGCTTTGCCCTGGGCACCTATGGAGAGGAAAATGAAGAGTAGTTGGTGCAAGGACAGGAGGAGGCGTGCAGAGGGTAATGTGTCACAGACACATATGTGTATAGGTCATGTATGTCCCTGGCTGCTGCACCACCTGCACAGACACATTTTGGCACAGGCTTCTCAAGGTCCGAGATCCTGGAGAAGGTGTTACTTGAGTTGTTCCTGCAAGGATGAGTGAGTGGACAGTGGTGGAGAGTTGGGGGTCCCCAGGCAGGGGAAGTGTGTGGGAGGAAATGGAAGGAGCGCGGCTTTCTCTCTGTTGCCCAAGGAGAGCCTCTGAAGGGCTCCTGCAGAGAAGTAGTGTGGCAGTGCAGGTGGTTCAGACTGAGCATTTGGGAGGCTCTGTGGATGGCACCTGGGGACCCATTAGGGGCTGTACAGTGAGGTTTTTTCCTAGTGGGAAACAAGAGGCCTGGGCTGTGGCCACAAGGACAAGAGCAAAGGAGACAAACTCACCAGAATTTCCACAGTGCCTGGGGCTCTCCCAGTGAGGAGCAATTTCGTGGGGTTGGCCAAATAGTCACAATTAAACTAGTGAGCCCCCCTCTACTTTCCCTGCGGGGGTAATGCTGAGGATGGGGAGGGGTGCTCACGGTATGGCTTTGACCAGAAAAAAGAGGCCAAATTAGGCACCATCTATGTCCCTGGGACTGGGGATGTCAGGAGGAGAGTGTCCAAGTCACTCCCAGAGCAGGGCAGGGAGGTCACTGGTGGGTAGGGTATTTATCCCAATTCCCATTTCCAATGAAGGTAAGAGAGTGTACCCATTAGTCAAGGGGTTCTTCAGACCAAGGATTTGTGGGTCTTCAAGGTCCATCTTGAAGGGAGGGAGGGGGTGCGTGAGCCTGTGAGTGTATGTGCCTGGTCCTGAGTATGGGTATGTGCCTCTGAGCAAGTGAATGTGCGCCCGCAGGCAGGCACATGGCCGTCTGCATACTGCGTGCACACATGGGAGCCCGTGGCTGTGTGGTGGGCACATGTACCCTTCTCCAGGCTGAGAAACAGCAGTGCACTGGGGAGTCTGTGAGGAGGCAGCAGCCCCTGCAGCTCAGGGGAATGAAGTTCTCCTCCAGTTTGATGAGGCCCTGCCTGCTGGCCTGACAGATAGAGAGCTGCTGCAGCTGCAAGGGGAAGAGAGGGGCTTCTCACTCTCCCCACTGCGCTGCATACCAGGAGATGTAATTCTCACACCTTCCTAGCCCAATCTTCTGATGCCTGCCCGCATCACTTTTAGAAGCAAGTCCAAACATTTCTTTCTGACCCCAAGCCTTCTCCTGAACCTAGACCCAGACTATAAATTCTAACCCTTCACTCTACCTCAAATCCATCCGTAGCCTCCGCAATCACCCACCTTCCTCAGGAATGCAATCCCCACTGCCCAGAGGGGAGGCTGCAAACCAAGCTCCCCCCTTTGTTAGAGGATATGAGGTATACAGGTGGACCCCTGCCAGCAAGCACAAGCGAGCCCACTGCTCAGCTCTTTTCTCTCCTCCCAGCTGCAGCTTGAGGTTGTGCTCCTGGCACTGACAACAGCTACTGGCCAAATATGACATCTGGAGGGACAGAGTAGGAGGGCATGTATTCTCCATTCCACACCAAGCAGCCCCTTCTGCTTAAAAAATAATTAGATCCCTATATCTGCTATTTTCTTTTGCACCCTCACTAAGTATCTTCACTCTCAAGTTTGCAATGATGGAAGGTCATCTTAGTCCTTTTTCTTCCTCTACATGGGCCTTGTCCTAAAGCAACCAAAGCCACAAGGGCTCCCTTTGGTACAAAAAACTCCCTACCTAACCTAGGTGGAGTAAACCTCATTAGGACTAGGAGAGAAAAGTTAAACAGAAGGGCCTAGAAGGGAAAGAGACCCAGTATCATCTGTCCCCAAGCCACCACTCTTCTCCTCCTGTCACCTGGTCCAATGAAATGAGGTCCCCAATGCATGCATTTATTTAAGTGTCTCCAGAATATTTGCTCTGGCTAGAGCAAGGCTCACCTATATGATATAACCTTGTCTTTAAACAATTTAGTCAACGAATTCTTGAACTCCAGCTACATGCCAGGCAATCTAGGTACATGGGGATACATCATTGAAGCAAAAAAGTCCCTGTCCCTGTGGATCTTGTGTTTTAGCACAGGGGAACAGACAACTAGCAATAGATAAAATACATTTGAAAAATTATGTGGTCATTTTGAAGATGATATGGAGGAAAGAAGAGTAGCCTCCTATGACTGCATAAAGGGGTCCCAAGTGTTGGGGGTGGGGGTTTGTAAGCTGCAACTTTAAATAGGGTAGTCAGGGAGAGCCTCAGTGAGAATGGTACACTGTGCCAAGCTCTGAAGAAGGTGAGGGAGTTCTCATGGGACACCTGTGGGAAGAGCCTTACAGGGTTGCAGAGCAGCCACTGTCAAGGCCCTGAGAGCACCTGGGGTGGAGGAGAGCAGGGGATGAAGTCCAAGGTGGAAGGAAGAGGCACAGATTATGTGGACCAAATATTTAAGCTTCCAGATTTAACAGGATCTCCGTGGCTGTTGTGTTAAAAAATGGTCTATAGAGGAAATGAGTGGAATGAGGGTAGACAGGTGGCTACTGTGATAATCCAGGTGAGAGACAGTGGTGGCTTGGCTCTGAGTGGTACTGATGCTAAGAAGTAATCAGGTTCTAGATTTACTTTGAATTCAAATGTATGGACTAGTTTGGGACACCAGCCACTGTCATAAAACAGGTAATACTGTAAACTACCATATTGTGATTAGTGGGGTCCAAGAAATTCAGTCTAGCCTAATGAGATGTAGGAGAGCTTCATTTTTCATTGGGTCTCTGCCATCACGGAAAGCATGGAAGTAAATGTAGCATGGAATTCATATTATATGCAATTGTAACATACTAAATTGAGTCAATCCCAATTATCATGAAGATCCACTCCCCCTACCCTTCTCATGCATTCCTAAAGAAGAGAACCTTAGCCATTTGAACACTGGCAGAAGGACTGGAGCCAATCCTGGCTAGTTTACATTTATCACAGGGTATATTATCACAGGCTCTACTACAATATGTCAGTGTATGATTAATGGAATGGACTTAACTATTGTTTATACCAGAATGAGAGGTGTAGACCATTAATACAAAAAATTGTAGAGAGAAAAGATAAGTGTGAGTTGGAGAAGAGAAGTCTGCACAGAGAGGGGATGGAGGACTAGAATAGGCAGAAGGAAAGCAGGAGCGCTCCTGGCAGAATGGACAGCAAGGACAGGGTGTCAGCCAAGCCCAAGATCAAGTTATATGATGGAAGCTTTGAAGACCAGACTAGCATGTGTGACAGGTAGTAAGGAAGTCATTACTAGTCTTGAAAAAGGGAGTGGTAGTGACTACACAGTGAAAAATAAGCCTGGCGATTGTGGATGAGATTGCTAAAGAGGGGCAGAGACTGAATGAAGGGGGGAGATTCCACCAAAACCTGGCATAAAGTGTAAGATATTGAATAGGAAGAGTAAAAATAAATGAGGTTCTAAGCTGGAAGGGTAGACAAATGGTGGTGGGAGTTGTGGTGTTGAATGGAGAGGGTTTGGAGGGAAGATGGTGAACCAGGTGGACACAGATGGGTCGAGATGGTGGAGAGAAGTCCAAACCCTTGAAGATATGCTAAAGAATTTCCAAAGTATGTACCCAAATGCTAGTCCTGAGAATGGCCCTTGAGTCAGGAAGGGTGGGGTTCCTGCTCCAGTAGGTTGGGGAACACTGCATGCTGTGGGTTCCTATTAGAGTTCACATTGTGCGTTAGAAGATGAGGGGCTCTGATGTTTTGTCTAAACTAAATTTCCCAAAGTGTTTAACCCCAGTATTTTTGCTGACATCTAAGCCAGTGGTTTGAGGTTCCATTGGCTACAGTTTGGGAAATACCTCCTGAGAGTCCTTTGGAGGTAAAGTCCCAGAGTTTGAAAAGCTAGCAGGATAAATATAACTCATGACTCTGGACCAGGTCTGTCACTAGGAAAGAAAGCAGACAGTAAGGGCCGAAGGTCCACTGATGGTGTCTTCAGCCAGGTGGCTGGAGCAGAGCACAGGCCCAGCAATGCAGCCAGAGACAATCAGAGATGGAAGCCAAGAGCTGGGAATTCTTACATTATAAGGCAAGGGAAACCTTTTCTAACTCCAGGCCCCATGACCTTTTGTCCTGCATTCCTAAGGCACTTTCTCTGCTAATGATCTGGACATGTGTATACAGCTTTGTCTCTAACAATGTCCTTTGATTCCCCAACTAGGTTGTGAGTTTCTTGAATCCTATGACTGCTGGCAAAGTAGATACTCAGTACGTGTTTGCTGATTGCGTGGGTGGGTGGATGGATAGATGGACGGATGAATGGATGGGTGGATGGATGGAGCGGGTGAAGAGAGGAGAGAGCATTCGCATATGGGCTGAGAACTGATGGGTAACAGGCAGGTGGAAAGTACAGAAGAGATCAGCTGCCTCTTGGGTTTCCCTTATGGAGGCAGCTCCCACCTCATGGGGAGCAGGGCTGCAGCCCCTTTAAAGGCAGTAAACAGATGAGACCTGGTAAACCAGAGGTACCTTGAGGTTCCAGGGATACTACTCTGGAAGTGGGCAGTGAGGACAAATATTCAATAAGTATTTATTGGCCAGCTACTTGGGGTGCTGCACTGAGGATGTAGTGGTAACAAGGAGCTGAACTTCTCTCTGCTAACTCCTACATGTGAAGAAGCCAGGAATACATATGGAGAAGCGTCCAGGTAGCCCCAGCCCAGCCATGTGCCTAGGCTAATAGCCTCCCCTTCTTTGGCCCCAGTGCTTTCATTAGCCCTTCCAGCCTGAACTCCTGGAAGGGCTTTACTCTTCTAGAATCTCTGCCCTGCTCTTTACCTGCTGCAGATAACATTGCACACTCACACACATGGGATGGCCCACCTCTGGGAGAAGGGAGGGCCTCATAGGAGGAGCAGGATTCCTATGAACTGAGTGAGGCTGAATCAGGGAGAGAGCTGACAGAAACCAATTCCCAGAGGCTGAGCAATATGCCCAAATTGACCCTTTACGTTGGCCTAAAGAAAGGAGGGGTGAAAGCATGGGTGCTGAGCCTCCAGGTTTGCCCTGGACCTGCCTATCAGCTCCTCTGGACCTGGACTAGCTGTGGTCTCCAGTGCCACCCTGTGGTGATGGTGGGAACCACCCCCGTGAGCCTCACCTTGGCCCCCTTTTGCCTCTGGGCTGGCCCCACTGGCAAAGAAAGTCATCCACCTGGCCTTCTCTTCCCTTCCTCCCGCTTTCTTTCCCTTCTTCTTATCTTTCCTGCCTTTTGTTTCCACTCTGTCCTCAGCATGAACATATTTGTACATACATACTCATCACATCAGCACAGGCATATGGGCTCGCTGTGGGCACAAGGATTGTGTGCCTATGCATGTACCCTCTTGAATATTCGTGTCATCTTTACTGTATACTCCTGCACTCTCACACCCCATGTCTACGCATCCATTCTAAGCATTTTATGCTCATGGCCCAGGCTGGTAGCATCCCAGGCCTCCACCTTGCCCTGCAGGGCGAGACCACAGCCAACAACAACAGCCCTGGTTTCCGGCACTCATGGGCATCTATAGGGTCAGCACCTGGGAACCTGTCCTTTTCCTGTACCCTAGGAGCAAATGAAATCGGTAGCACCCAGTGACCAGCAGTTGTTGAGCAGAGGGGCAGTAGTGACATATGCACAGGCTTGTCATGCAAGATAACCAACATTGCATCATTGGTTGATGGCTGTGGGGGTTATTTATCCTCTCTAAGCCTCTGCTCCCTGCATGTTAAATGGAAATTAAGAGCACACCTACTTCACAGGATATCATGATAGTGACTGCATCTAGCGAACAGTGGGCTGGCACCTATGCCTCCCTGCACTTCTAGTGAGGATGATCTGAACTAGCACCACATCCAAGGAGAAAGTTAACATGAAGGCTCTGGGGCTGCACAACTCTCTCTGCCTCTCTTCTCTCACTCCAGCTGCCAACACTCCTGCACTTTGGGCTCCTGGAGGGGCAGGTTGTGGAGGAACCCGAGCTGCCCTTGGGCTTACTTCCTGGCCTTTCACTCCCGTACCTCCCTCATTCCCTTCCACTGAGCAGACTGACGCTGTCCCTCCATCTCTTTTCTTCCCCCAGAATTCCCCTACACCCCATCTCCTCCTGAACATGGGCGGCGGGCCGGGCCAGTACCCACGGCCATCATTGGGGGCGTGGCAGGGAGCATCCTGCTGGTGCTCATCGTGGTTGGCGGGATTGTGATGGCCCTGCGCCGGCGCCGTCACACCTTCAAGGGTGACTACAGCACAAAGAAGCATGTGTATGGCAACGGCTACAGCAAGGCAGGCATCCCCCAGCACCACCCACCCATGGCCCAGAACCTGCAGTACCCTGATGACTCAGACGATGAGAAGAAGGCTGGCCCACTAGGAGGGAGCAGCTATGAGGAGGAAGAGGAGGAGGAGGGTGGTGGAGGGGGCGAACGCAAGGTGGGAGGCACTCACCCCAAATATGATGAAGATGCCAAGAGGCCCTACTTCACAGTGGATGAGGCAGAAGCCCGTCAGGACAGCTATGGGGACCGGACTCTGGGCTACCAGTATGACCCTGAGCAGCTGGACTTGGCTGAGAACATGGTTTCTCAGAACGATGGATCTTTTATTTCCAAGAAGGAATGGTACGTGTAGTCCCCTCTCCAGAGCCTCTGTCTTCACCCCTTCTCTCCAGCCCACACATCCCCTGCCTGTCTCCTACCCACCCCTCACTGCCTAATCCTCCACAAACTGACTAGAGACTCGCCCAGCTGCCCAAAGTCAGCCCCTCACTCACTGGCACCCAGGGAGCCCTGGGCAGATACCACCTGCTTTGTTTTGATTTCCTCCCTGTCCCCTGTTCTCCCCATGATGTCATGCTCACTGTGGCTTTGATGTTCCTGTACCTTTCCTCCCCAACTGCAGCATCCTGCCCTTTGTGCAGCACACCAATTCTCATCTTGTGTACCTAGGCATCTGTCCCTCCAGGGTTTAGGGAACCAGCCCTCTCCTGTCCCAACACTGGAATTTCTCTGTGTTCTCTCTGCTGGGGGCAGGAGGCTGCAGGGCCTCTCAGAGGAAAAACCTCACCCCCAGATGCTGCTCCTTTGTTCCCAAGAAGAGGGAACTCAACACCCCCAACATGAACTGATGCAACTGGGAGTTTGAACTCCGGTCTAGACAGCACTTGCACCCAAGAGGTAGGGTGTGAGGTATGGCTCCTCGGAAGCACCCAGGGTTTTCTGGGTAGATCAAGTTGAACAGAGATGAAGTCCCACCTGGGCCCTTAGGCAGTGTGTTTTCCTAGTGAGGTTGGTTTTTTTTTTTTTTTCTTCCTTACCCTACAGAGAGTAATATCCTACATGACCCTCCTCTTTACCCCAGTTTGCTCCCCACAGAGTGGGACTGCAAGGTGGACTGTGGCCCACACTTCCCACATAGCTCTACTGACACACACATATACCCACATATACCACTCATGTCTGCTTCTGTGCACCCCCAGGGGTACATACCTTACCAAGGCTAGACACTGCCCAAGGCTCGCCTCTCTCTGCTCCATTTCTTCCCCCTTCCCAGCTGACAGTGGGGCAGCCTTCAGAAGCTTTCAGGGCAGCTGAGACTAGGCCCCTAATGCCCCCACCTAGGATCTCAGGCTGGCCCTAAACTGCTTCTTACAATATGGAAGTTTTTCAGATTTTTTTTATCTATTCAGTGCTAGCAACTCTTGATTCTCTTGGGGAGACAGGGCTGGGATCCCAGAAGGGAAATGCCTCCAGGAGTTAGAGGTGAGCAAGTACCCAGGTAGAGGGCATGGGGAGGAAGCCCTGTGGTAGAAGCTCTGCAAATAGTCACAAGACTCTGAAGGGTATAGGTAGCACATCACCCACGAAGGCCAGAAAGTCCAAGGGGAGTAGCGAGGCCAGGGATACTGAGTCAGAAGCCCCTACTTGCACCTGCTCACCACTCTCCACTTCCTGCTCAGCTGTCCCTGGTCTTTGTTCTGGGTGAGGGCACCTTGGAGAAGCTTTCACTTTGAGTTGTATATTTCCCCCTTGAATGGGCTCCTGAGTTCCCATCAGCCACCCAAGACTCAGTCTTCCTTCCCATCTCTCAAATGGAGGAAGGTCCCTCCTAGCCCTCTCAGTTCCCCTAGTTCAAAGTGCCTCAGTTCCTCCATCTGCCCACTCATTGCCCCCCACACCCCACCCCTGGCACTCTAGATAAGAAGGACCCTGGGATGGGAGAGGCAGGTTCATGCCTGTCCATTAGGATTCCGATTAAATCAGCCCAGGGTGTCCAGAGCTCTATAGGATGGCCACTGTTGAGGGGAGGGGACAGACCACTCAGTTCACCGTGGACACTAGTCTGCCCTGCCATAGGCTTCCCAAGAGAGCTCCCAGCTCCACCCTCTGCCCCATTTTTCCCCTTCTTGGTGCTGCTGTTGGGCTCCTAGCCAGCTCCATCTCTGCCCTGGCAACCCTTGGCCCACCAGCTGGGCCACCCTTGCCTGGCCCCCACTGCCCTAGCCCCAGCCCAGGCCACCCAGTAGCCACGTAGCAGAATTCTGAAGCCATGCCAGCCCTGAGGCCATTCTCCCCTCTTGGCATTGAGGGTACTGGATGGAGTGGAGTTGGGGGAGAAAATTCTGGGATCTTTCTAGCCACAGGGCAGAGGAGGGGTGGAGGAGCTGGGCTGCTTCTCCCAGCAGTATTAGTGTCCCCCCCCCCAGGGCAGAGGACATTTTTCCATGTTATATCACTGCCGCATCCCACCTCATGCTACTCTGACTCCCGTGCCTGGTCCCCTTGCCCCCAGGCAGGAGGAAATCCTAGGGGCTTGCCTGATGGAGCCAACCTCTGTCCTCTTGAAACCATATGACTGAAGGTATTCCTCCTGTGTTGACCTGACCCTGCACTGCCAACCCCTATTTCTCACTTTATGATGGACTTAGGAGGCCCCCAGGCCCAGCCAAAGCACTGAGTCCCCCTTAAGAGTCCTCCACACCCTTCCCCCAAGCAAAGCACAAATTGTTGTGCCTGTGCCATGTGCATGGGCCACGTAGGAGCTCCTGCCTAGCCTGGCACCCAGCCACAGCATTATCAGCAGGGAAGCTGCTCCCCAACGCCAAGGGTGGGCATGAGGCAGGGGTCAGCACTTGGGCTGGAGAGATGGGGTTTTCTGTGCCCCAAGTTTGTGGGCATGTGGGCACTGCTGCTGGGCCCACAGACACAGCCCCTGGCAAAGGGAAGGTGTGGCTCATCAGAAAGAAGAGGATGTTCTCTTCCATGACACCAGCATGAGCTAAGCTTCTGCCCTTGCTGGAAATGAAATAAACTTGGTATTCATTGTGCCAAGAGCTTCCCAGTTGTCATCCTGCCTCTTCTTGTCCTCCCTATCCTTGCCCAGCCCCTGCTCCAACTATACCTGTATTTCCTTAAGATTTTGATGTTGTCCTGATGTGTAATAAAACCTTCTGAGTCCCTTCTATCAGAAGAATCTGAAAGGCAGCAGCACGGGCATGCACGTGCAGCCACCTGAGGCCCAGCCCACGAGCATGTGAGGCACACCCCCCCAACAGACCCCAGCATAGGCAGAGGTGCACACTCACACACACTCAGGCGTGGCAGGGGAATGGGCTGGTCCTGCCAAAGCCGTTGAGGACAATGATTTCCCAGTGCTCAGGCCATGAGACAGACTCACAGGAGTTGTATCCTTGGACATGTGCCCCTCTGCCAGTCCCCTCCCATGTGACCAAATCACTGGTGCAATAATTCTGCCATCCTCCAAGCAGAGGAACCAGGGATGTGTTAGGTGGGTGTGGCAGTTCACCTGGGGGGAGAGGAGTGCTCCTGGGGACCAAACAGAGTCCTCCCAAGTCTGACTGCCACCAGTAACCCTCTCCTGGTGAACAGCAGGTAGGTCTCTCCCAGGCCTCACACACCCACAGGTGACATGCTGTCTATGGGTGCCTGGGAAGCAGGCCGGTGCTGCTGCCACCCAAGTGTAAGGCCAGAGGAACCCTGCCCACTGGTGCTGCTGCTCTTCCCACTACTGTTGTGAGGAATGGGATTCTTGGCCGAAAAAAAAAAATGGTTTTCTTTTTTGTACAAATGAAAACAAAATCCAGGAGAAGCTGCCACCCCCTCTTCTGAATGTGAGGCACATACTTTGCTTCAGTTTCTTTGTCGGCATTTTTGTCTTTGGCCCAGCAGATTCTCCTGGTTCTGACCCGGGGGTGTTTGCATCACCCTCTTTTACTTGTATTAAAAAAAAAAAAAAAAAAAAAAAGCAATGGGTTGAAAAATGTACTGAGGAAAAAAATGTACTTTTTTTATAATAAATGTTTAAAATGATGCTGGCTGCCTCGTGTCATTTCTTTTATCTCCCTGGAGTGGCTGTGCCCTTCCTCTGGGCAGCCACAGGAGTGCAGACAGCAGAGCTGGAGACCTGTCCAGCACCATAGTGAAGGGAAGGGAGCCTCCATCCCCCATGTCCAAACTCCATAGTTCTGGGGCAGTGATGCAAACCCCTGCAGAAACTCCAACCCACCATCTTGCAAGAGCCCCAAGGGAGAATGTACGGGTCCAGCCTTTGTCCTCACCCATAGCTCACAGTTGCCATTGAACCATCTTCCACACAAAGACTTCGGGTAGCAGCACTTGGAGGATTTGGCCTCTGCAGGCATAGGCAGGGAGGCCTTTAAGGATGCCTGACCAGAGAGATCAGGGACTGGAATCCTCTGCCCTCCCACCCCAGAGCTGCAGAGATCCCACTGAGGCCTGAGAGATCCCTCTCATTTCCCCTTCTCGTTCTACTCCCTCTGTCCCCACTGTCCTGCTTCTTCCCCCTGTTGGCTGTTTGGAGAAGAAAACAAGCAATGTCACACCTGTTGTGTTAGACAGATTCCTTGGGACAGGCAAGAGATGGAAGCTTATCCCTTCATCGGTTTTGAGGATACTGCCAGGCCCTGCAAGCTGTCTCTAAGACCGTGCTCCTATCTCTCCAAGGCACTGGTTCAGGGAAGTTTTTGCAGTTCCTTAGTTACCTACCCCCTCCTCACTCCTGCACCATCTGCTTCCCATCCCCTGGGCTGGAATGCAGGACAAATCAACCCTGGGGTGGGAGTGTCAGGGGCTTCAGTGACTGCCTGCTCCCAGCCACCCCAGTAGCATTTCCTTTCACTGAAATTCACACCGTACAACCCTGAGAAAAGGGGGTGGGGATGTTGGAAGCCAAGGTGACTGCCTAGCAGAAAGCCCCCCTGGCTCAATCTGGGGCAAGGCCACATCCTCTACACCTAGGATTGGGACAGGATGTAGAGCCCAGGGCAGATGGAATCTGGCATGGAGAAGCCAGCAGCTGTGGGCAGCTGGCTGGGCCCCTCACTGGAAGGCCAAATCCAGCACTCTAGATTGTGTTTAGATATTGATACTTGAATGAGATGCAAATTGGTTAAGTGGTTACTTCCTGTTTTCTAAGCTGTCCGTTTAAGTTAATTTTTAATTTGCACAGGCAATAAATGCTAATTACATTATTAATATATTGGAAGAGAGCAGTGGAGAGAACATCCTAATTGGCATTTAACTAGAGCATTCCAGAAAATTAACTAAGTCTTTCTCCTGCAGTGGAAAGAGGGCAAGCCAATTAGTCCCAGGCACAGCCTCTATGAGTTGGAAAATCCAGACCTGGCACCTTCCCTCAGGATACCAGGAGTCCAGAGCACACTTAGCTTCTGGTTGAGCTAAGCTTAGGAAGAACTTTCTGCTAGTTAGGCTCCTTCCATGCAAATCTCAACACTCGTCCTCTGCCCCCGACCCAACCAATGTTCAACAGAGCAGAGGACCAAATGCTGGATGGCCTGGAGACAAGACCCACCTGGGGTGTACCCACTGTCATCCTACTTCAGCTATGGGCCAAGGATTAAGACATCTGGATGGTCAGCGCTCTTCTCTCTGGATACCATGGAGGCTCCTTTCCCATCCTCCTTACCTTACCCACTCAAGTTGCAGATGGTTAAGGGATTGAACTTGATGAATTGAGGGATACATTTATTCACTTATGCATTCATTCATTCATTTGATCGCCCTGGGCCAGGGTCTGTATGATACTGTGACAGTCTTACCCAGAGTCCACACTTTTAAGAGTTCAGATCCTCCAGGAGTATCAAATTCCAAAACAGCCAGTGCCGTTCTGGGTGTGGGCTGAAGCAGAGCTGTGCTTAAAACTATATGGTAGCACAGAACAGGAATGGCTACTTTTGTTTGGGAAGATCTGAGAGGTTTGATAGATGAGGTGACATTTCTCCTGGGCTTTCGAGGATGTATTGGAGTTCTTCAGACCAGAGGTAAGTTAAGAGTTTTCCAGGCCAATTGAAAATTTAGTATCTTATACTAGTTTTTCTTTTTTCTTTTTTCTTTTATAGGCTAATTTTTTTTTTGGTATAGTTTATTGATTATGCTACTACGATTGTCCTATTCTTTTCTCCCCTTATCCCTTCCACCCTGCACCCCATCCCATCATCCCTACCCCTTAGTTCATGTCTGTGGGGTTACATATCAGTTCTTTGGCTTCTCATTCTCCTATACTATTCTTAATCTCACCCTGTCTATTTGTTTTGTTTTGTTTTTTGTTTTGTCAACATTTTCCCCACCACCACTTTCTCCAGCCCCACCTGCCCCTGTATCCCACCCTCAATCCTTCCACCATTTGGCTTTGTCTATGAGTTCTTCATGCGTGTTACCTGATGACACTTCTCCTTCTTTTCCCCCATTCTCCCCCTCTCTCCTCCCCTCTGGTTACTGCCAGTTTGTTCTTTATTTCAATATTGCCGGTTATATTTTGCTTGCTTGTTTGTTTTGTTGATTAGATGCCACTTATAGGTGAGATCATATGGTATCTGTCTTTCACCACCTGGCTTATTTCACTTAGCATAATGCTCTCCAGTTCCATCCACGCTGTCACGAAGGGTAGTAGCTCTTCCTTTCTTTCTGCTGTGTATTATTCCATTGTGTAACTGTGCCACAGTGTTTTGAGCCACTCATTTACTGCAGGAGACTTAGATTTCTCCCAATTCTTGGTTATTGTAAACTATGCTACTACGAACATTGGGATGCATGGGGTTCTTTTGAATTGGTGTTTTTGAATTCTTAGGGTATAATCCCGGCAGTGGACTTGCTGGGTCAAAAGTTTTTTGAGGAAATTCCAAACAGGTTTCCACAGTGCCTACAGTGGTCTGCATTCCCACCAACAGTATACTAAGGTTCCCTTTTCTCCCCATCCTCGCCAGCACTTGTTGTTTGTTGATTTGTTTATGATGGCCATTCTGGCTGGTGTGAAGTGGTATCTCATTGTGGTTTTAATTTGCATCTCTCTGATGGCTAGTGATGCTGAACATCCTTTCATATGTCTCTGGGCCCTCTGTATGTCCTCCTTGGAGAAGTGTCTGTTCAGGTCCTTTGCCCATTTTTTAATTGGATTGTTTGTCTTCCTAGAGTGGAGTTGTGTGAGTTCTTTATATATGTTGGAGATCACACCATTGTCCGAGGTATCATTGGCGAATATATTTTCCCATATGGTTGGTTCCCTTTTCATTTTGCTGATGTTTTCTTTAGCCGTGCAGAAGCTTCTTATTTTGATGAAGTCCCACTTATTTATTCTTTCCTTTATGTCCCTTGCCCTAGGAGACATATCAGTGAAAATATTGCTGAGTGGAATATCTGAGATTTTCCTGCCTATGTTCTCCTCTAGGACTTTTATGGTGTTGTAACTTACATTTAAGTCTTCTATCCATCTTGAGTTTATCTTTGTATGTGGTGTAAGTTGGTGGTTGAGTTCCATTTTTTTATGTAACTGTCCAGATCTGCCAACATCACTGTTGAAGGGACTATTTTTACTCCATTTGTTGCTTCTGCCCCCTTTGTCAAATATTAATTGACCATAAAGACATGGGTTTATTTCTGGGGTCTCTATTCTGTTCCATTGATCTGTGTCTATTCTTATGCCAGTATCAGACTGTTTTGATTACGGTGGCCTTATAATATAGTTTGGTGTCAGGTATTGTGACCCCCTCCTACTTTGTTCTTCTTTCTCAAAATTGCCGTAGCTATTTGGCGTCATTTATGATTCCATATAAATTTTTGAAACGTTTGTCTATATCTGTGAAATGTGTCATTGGTAATTTAATAGAGATTGCACTGAATCTATAAATTGCCTTGGGTAGTATGGACATTGTGATGATGTTAATTCTTCCAATCCACAAACATGGAATGTGCTTCCATTTGTTTTTGTCTTCCTTAATTTCTTTCTTTAGTGTTGTGTAGTTTTCTGAGTACAGGCCTTTTACCTCCTCAGTTAACTTTATTCCTAGGTACTTTATGTTGCTTGTTGCTATAGTAAATGGGATTATTTCCCTGATTTCTGATTCTGGCATTTTCTTGTTGATGTACAAAAATGCCTTTGATTTCCGAATATTGACTTTGTATCCTGCTGTTTTGCCAAATTCACTTACTAAATTGAGTATTTTTTTGGTGGAGTCTGTAGGGTTTTCTACGAACACTGTCATGTCATCTGCAAACCATGACAGTTTTACCTCCTTCTTTCCAATTTGGATGCCTTTTATTTCTTTTTCTTGTCCACTGACTGTGGCTAGGACTTCCAATACTATGTTGAATAGAAGTGGTAAAGCAGACATTCTTGTCTTTTTCCCAGACTTAGTGGAAAAGTTTAAGTTTTTACCCAATGAGTATGATGTTGGCTGTGGGCTTTTCATGTATAGCCATTATTATGTTGAGGTATGCCCCATATATTCCTACTTTGCTGAGTGTTTTTGTCATAAGTGGGTGCTGTACCTTATCAAATGCTTTTTCCACATCTATTGATATACTGATGTGATTTTTGTTTTTCCTTTTGTTTATGTGATATATTACGTTTATTGATTTGTGAATATTATACCATCCTTGCATCCCTGGGATGAATCCCACTTGATCATGATGTATGATCTTTTTAATGTACTGATGGATCTGGTTTGCCAATATTTTGTTGAGGATTTTAGCGTCTACGTTCATCAGTAATATTGGCCTGTAGTTTTCTTTGTTGTGTCGTTATCTGGTTTTTGGATTAGGATGATGCTGGCCTCATAAAAAGAATTTGGAAGTCTTCCCTCTTCTTGGACTTTTTGGAATAGTCTGAGAATGACAGAGTTTAGTTCTTCCTTACAAGTTTTGTAAAATTCTCATGTGAAACCTCTATCCAGGGCTTTTGTGTGCCTAGAGTTTTTTTATTATCAATTCAATTTCACCAGCTCTTATCAGTCTATTCGGACCTTCTGCTTCTTCTTTATTCAGTTTTGGAAGATTATATTTTTCTAGAAATTTGTGCATTTCACCAAGGTTTTCAAATTTCTTGGCGTATAGTTCTTTGTAGTGATTTCTTACAGACCTTTGTATTTTTGTGGTATCAGTTGTGATCTCTCCTCTTCCATTTCCAGTTTTATTTATTTGGATCCTCTGTCTTTTTTTCTTGATGAGTCAGCTTAAAGGCTTATTCATGTTGTTTATCTTTTCAAAAAACCAGCTCCTGGATTTATGATCTTTTGAATTGTTCTTTTATTCTCTGTGTCATTCAGTTCTGCTCCGATGCTTATTATTTCCATCCTTCTGCTTGCTCTGGGTTTTGTTTATTGTTATTTCTCCAGTTCTCGTAGATGTAGGGTTAGGTTGTTTATTTGAAATGTTTCTATCTTTTTTAGGTAACCTGGTATTGCTATGAACTTTCCTCTAAAGACTGCCTTCACTGTGTCCAATAGGTTTTGGACAGTTGAACATTCATTTTCATTTGTTTCCAGAATCTTTTTGATTTCTTCTTTGATCACATTATTGATCCATTCATTATTTAATAGCATGCTATTCAGTCTCCATGAGTTTGAATGTTTTTTAGTTTTTTCTTTGAGGTTGATTTCTGGTTTTAAGCCCTTGTGGTCTGAGAAAATGCTGGATATGATTTCAATTTTCTTAAATTTATTGAGGCTTGTTTTGTCTCCTATCATATGGCCTGTCTTTGAAAATGTCCCATGTGGGTTTGAAAAGAATGTGTATTTTGCTTCTTTGGGATGAGAGGATATATATATATATATATCAGTTAAGTCCATTTGATCTAATGCATCATTCAGTTCCACAATATCCTTGTTGATATTTTGTTTGGAAAATCTATCAATTGTTGACAATGGGGTATTAAAATCCCCTACTATAAGTGTGTTGTTGTCTATATCTTTCTTGAAGTCCTCCAGGGTTTTCCTTACATATTTGGGTGCTCCTATGTTGGGTGGATATAGGTTTACAATGTTTATGTCTTCTTGATGGATTCTTCCTTTGAGTATTATGAAGTGTCCTTCTGTGTCTCATTTATGGCCTTTGTTTTGAAGTCTATTTGGTCTGATAGAAGTATTGCTATCCCAGCTTTTTTTTCCTGTTCATATGCTTGGAATATTTTTTTCCAACCCTTCACTTTCAGTCTGTGTAGGTCCTTTGTTCTCAGATGGGTCTTGTAGCGTATGTGTGGGTCATGTTTTCTTATCCATTCAACTACTGTATGTCTTTTAATGGAGCACTTAATCAATTTATATTTAAAGTTATTATTGTTAGGTACTTATTCATTTTTTCCTTTTGTACTTGTGTTCCTCTCTCTCTCACTCTTTTTCTTCACCTTCTTAAAGCAGCCCCTTTAGCATATCTTGCTATGCTAGTTTGGTAGAGGTGTATTCTTTCAGCCTTCCTTTGTCTGGGAAGCTCCTTATTTCACCTCCTGTTTTAATTGAGAGCCTTGCTGGGTGGAGTAGTCTTGGTTACAGGCCTTTGCTTTTCTTTACTCGGAACATTTCTTGCCATCCCCTTGTAGCTTGTAGTGTTTCTATGGAGAAGTCAGCTGATAGCCATATTGGGGCTCCCTTGTATGTTACTTCCTGTTTCTCCCTTGCTGCCTTTAAGGTTCCCACTTTGTCCTTGATATCTGCCATTGTAATTATGATGTGTCTTGGAGTGGGTCCCTTTGGGTTCCTCTTGATTGGGACCTTCTGTGCTTTTTGGACTTACGTGACTTATTCTCTCCTCAAATTAGGGAAGTTTTCTGTCATTACTTTTTCAAACAGGTTTTCTATCCCTTGCTCCTCTTCTTCTCCTTCTGGTATTCCTATTATATGCATATTATTATGTTTCATGTTGTCCTGCATTTCCCTTAACCCCTCTTCACACTCTTTGAGCCTTATTTCAGTTTCCTGTTCTTTCTGGGATTTGTTTTCTACCATGTCCTCCAGCTCACTGAATCGATCCTCTGTTTCATCTAGCCTGCTTTTGATTCCTTCTACTGTGTTCTTCAATTCAGAAATTGTATTCTTCATTTCTTCTTGGTTCTTGATAGTTTCTATTCCTTTTTCATGTTGATATAGTTTGCAACAAGTTCCCCATAGTCTCTCTGTAGTTTTGGTAATTCTCAGTGAGCTCACTGAGTTCAGTGAGCTTCCTTATAACCATTGTTTTGAACTCAGTATCTGATAGTTGACTTGCCTCTATTTCATTTAGTAGTCTTTCTAAGGATTCTTCCTTTCCTTTTGATTGGGGGTTGTTTCTTTGTCTTCCTATTATTTGGCTGCTGGAGCAAAACCACAAAGCCCAGGAAGCAAACTCATCACTGCAAAAATAACTGCCCCCCTGCAATCTCACTATCAACAGCAAATGAACCAGTATTAATAAGGCTATTAAAAGATCAAGAGTATTATAAGAAAGGGGAGAAGTAAACTACAGTGTAAAATCTAGTGACTTTATATGCACAAACTTGATGGACAAGAAATGAATGTTAGAAAGCTATGTAGTAAAAAAATATCACAAATCATGGAGAAGGCCACGGGGGACTTTATCTCAGTAACCTCTAGAGTTTACTGCTGTTTTTTCTTTCTGGAAATGCTTCTGGTGGTGTCAGATGTTGACCCCATCTGACCTTAGGCCACCTGTTCCAGACTTCCAGGGATCTGCTGTCTGTGGCTATCTCCTTCGGTTGTTAATCTAGTCACTCTGTGCTCAGTAGTCAGGCTTAAGCACAATAGGGTGGGACAGAATCCCTCATGGCGCTGGAGCTTATGTTTCCCATCAGGCTGCTGCTGCTGGGAGGGGAGTGCTCTTTGTGAGCTCAGTGGCTGCTGCTTTATGGGTCATGACTCTATACACGGATCCCGGTGGCTACTTTCTCAGTTTCCTCCCCAAAGCCTCCATCCCCAGTCCCCATTCCCCAGTCTCTCCTCAGGCATCTCCAGCCCACTCTGACCCCACCTCTGCCAGAGCCCAGGGTAAGTGGCTGCAAATGAAAATTTATGCACTGGCTCTTTAAACAGCTCTTTCAGTCTCCAGCCACCCATCTCTGGCAGAGAGCACTCCTGCCGCTTTTCTCAACTGGCAGTTATCTGTGTACTTTTTGGACTCTGATGCTGTAAGCTTATGGTTTAGACCCCACTCTTCTCATTGGGATCCAATGGCCACTTAATTATCCCTCTGGCACTGCCACCTGAGGTGTCCAGCCAGCTTTCTGGAGTCTCCACTGCATTCCTTACCAGTCAGGTTGTGCTGAAGCTGATTCTCTTGTCTGTCTGAGGTCATAAAGGCTTCTCTCTCGCTATTGTTCTGTTGTTTGTTCTGAGTGATTTCTTCATAATTTAGTTGTAATTCCAGATTGGTCCTGGGAGGAATCAGTGTGACTTCCATTCACTCCTCCTGCATCTTGCCCTCTCCTATATTAGTTGTTCTAAAAGAGGTCATCCTAGGCCAACATGCTCATTTGGCATATGAACTGAAGCCTAGAGAGGAAACTAAGGTTTGGCAACCAGATCATCAGAAAGCATATTCTAAACATGCTCAAGGGCAGGACCATGTCCTGAGAGTAGTAGGAAGGGCAGGAATCTAGGGTAAGTGGGTGGCACCAGCCCAGCTCCTGGGGGATACTATATCTGACAGATCCAACACATAGCAGTGCAAACCCCGTGGGCAAACCTGATCTTGTCAGAGCCACAGAATCTAGACCAGGGGTAAGGGGAAGGTTCCCTTGAAAAGGTGGTACATTGCTTACACCAATTTCAATATACTTTTTTTCCACATAACCAAGCATTTAGCCCAATTTCTACACTACCTGGACATAACATCAGATGCCACAGGCTAAGGGCTCAATCCCACAAAACTGCCCACCCTTCAGATGCCAACCACAGGTCCAGGTACTTCTGACTGACCGGCTGTAAGTCAGAGATCCCCACAACAACCCACCTTGTGTTTGATTAATTTGCTAGAGTGCCTCACAGAATTTAGGTGACCAGTTTACTCACTAGGTTACTTGTTTATTATAAAAAGGCTATTACTCAGGAAGAGCCAGATGGAAGAGGTGCACAGGACAAGGTAAGTGGGAAGGACTGCAGAGCTTCCATCCCCTTTCTAAGCATGCCACCCTCACAGCACCTCTGTGTGTTCACCCAGCCCAGAAGCTCTCCAAACTCTGTCTTTTTGAATTTGTATGGGGGTTTCATTATATAGGTATGATTTATTAAATAATTGGCCATGGGTAATTGAACTCAATCTCCAGTCCCTCTCACATCCCTGGATGTTAGAGGTGGGGCTGAAAGCTTCAACCTCTTAACCACATGGTTGATTCCTCTGGCAACCAGCTTTCATCCTCAGGTGCTTCCAGAAGTCACCCCATTTACATAACTCAGGTGTGGTCGAAAGGGATTTCTTATGACTATCAAGACTCCTTTATCCCTCTTATTGCTTAGTAAATTCATGTTTTAGGAGCTTTGCCAGGAACCAGGACAAACACCAAACACATACTTTCTACAGGGGCCAGCACAAATAACAGCCTCTTTTCATTACAAAATCTTTCATTACAAAATCATAAGCATGTAATTCTGTAACATAACAATATCACACTCAAGCACACCATATGATATTTTAGGTGAAGTGTTCAAATTAAAAGTATATATTATTATACCCTTATTATTACCCTACCAAGCACACTTAAGCAGATGATACTTCTGCCAGACCCTGTATTGTACATCACATATCACGGGTGATATATGTGATGGTTTTGAAGAATGGAAGGCAGGTGGGATGGAGGAAGAAAGGCCTCTAAAAGCTGGAGAGACTCTACTCCTGGAACTACCTCTGTCCTGTCCCCACAGCTGGACACTTCTGGGGAGTAGTCATCAGTATCTACCTTGGTACTAGATCTTGTGTCCTCCATACCCTATTTTCTCCCCTGGTTTACAGGCTTGATGGCAGAGCCAGGCCAGTTCCCACTCCCCACCCCCACCAACAACTCCCAGAGGGGAAACTGTAGGCACTGCCCTCTTGCCTCCCTTCCCTCTGCCAACCATTCCTTCCCCTGCATGTGCAGCATGCACACATATACGCACAGTCCATTATCTGAGGCTTCATGTAAGCTGGCCCCCTCTGGCCCTGTAGTATACAAGTTCACCTTGAGCCCCTCCCTAGGAAGGGCACAGGAACAATCTTGCTTCTGGGTATCATCAACACACAGCACAAGCTCCACTGAGCCAGACAGCTAAACCATGGGCATACACCAGAATCACCTGGGGATTTAAAACATCAAATGGGACAGTGCAGTGAGGACCTCTGGGACTGGGGCCCAGGCAGGTGTATTTTCAATAAGCTACCCAGAAGATTCTAATGGACACCCAGATTCAGAGCCCCTGCCATGAGGAAGAGGTGGGTCCTGAGATAGGAAGCTGGGACTGAGGGTTGTGTAGTTAGTTGGGTGATGTGGAGAGTTAATGTACAAATATCTTGGGTGCCAAATATGCTACTAGTTGTCTTGATCATCAGTCATTTTCATCATCACCATCACTGTCACCTCTGAGATATAAGATCCTGGCTGATAGTGGCTGCAATGGAGGCCAATACCTGGAGGAAAGTAAGAAGTAAGGAGCCAGGTTTGAGCCATACTTGCAGTTCTAATGAAGCTGGACTTTTGGTTTTAGATATTTCTTGGCTCTTGGTCTCTGGCACCTGCGGGAAGGGAAAGTGGGATTCTGAGTTAAAAGCTGAGGCAGGTAGTCCTGCAGCCTTCCCCAAATGGAAAGTCTCACTCCATAGTGTCACCGCTTTGGAAGAAGTGAATGTGCTTTATGAAAGATAGTGACTGTCCCCTTAGAACCCTTTTAGGCAAATGAAGGAGAGCCCACTGAGAAAATCAGAGGGTAGTGGGGCAAGTGTGTGCCCTATAAGCTCTTCCTTCTCTGCCCAAGGACTGACCCCTAGAGAGCCTTCTCTGAAGATGTTCTAGTCTACAGGGAGCAAAGATCTTTTGGGGGTGGGTTTAAATTTTTTTTTTTTTTTAAAGAGTGAGGAAGGGCGGGAGAAAGAGAGGGAAACATTTGCGACCTTTCGGTTCAAAGGCCAGTACTCAATCCACTCAGCCTTATTAGCCAGGGCAGGGAGCAAAGATCTTTCGGAGAATGGCTGGCTCACACCTACTCCTGTCAGACAGTGGCCAGCTTCTTTCTATTTTACAACATTCCTGGGACCTCTCAGCCACAATAGAGCCTCCATGGATAAGAAGAGTCACCAAGTAATGGAACCCCACCAGCTGCCTTCTGCCCTAGTCTGTAAGCCCTTGAGGGCTGAGATTGTGTCTTATTCATCCCAAGCACTTAGCCCAGGGTGGGCACGGAGCTGGTGCTCAATAAAGATTGAACCAAATTAAATTTATCAAAGTGAGAGTCGAGACTCCTTGCTGGTGATAAGGCCCACCCTCCCCCAAGGCAAATCTTCCCTCCAAGCATCCCAGCTGCCTCTGGTGATGGACAGCTCACTACCTCTTGAGTTAAACCCTACCATCATAGGGTAACTCCTCTATTCAAACAAAATTTCCCTTCTCTGAGTTTTATCCATTGGTCTAGGTATTTTCCTGAGAAACTAGATGGTCTGGTCTTTCTAGGACAGCCTTTTAGATATTTGGAGATAGTTACTCCTGGCCAAACCTCTTTTTAATATGCTTATCCCTCTGCTCCAGCCATGAGGCCACTTAGCAGCACATCTGTTAGGAGTCTGGACTTGGAAGTCAGGCAAACCTGGGTTTGAGTCTTGGCTCAGTTGACCAGTAGCTGTGAAAAAGCATTATCACAATTACCAGCACAGAGCAAACTCTTAAACCTACATCAAAAATCCTCATTACCTATGGACTTTGGGTGGTCGTAACATATCAGTAGAGGTTCACTGATTGTAACGAAAGTACCACTTTGGTGTAGAATTTTGGTAGTAGAGGAGGCTGTACACATATGGGGTAGGGGCTATGTGGGAACTATATGTATCTTGGTCTCAGCTTTGCTGTGAACCTTTGCTGCTTTATAATATAGTATTTTTTTAGGACAAAAGGAAACCCTAGTACATTGTTGGTGGGAATGCTGACTGGTACAGCCACTGTGGAAAACAGTTTGGAATTTCCTCAAAAAACTAAAGATGGAACTGCCTTTTGCCCCCGCAATTCCACTGCTGGGATTATACCCTAAGAATCCTGAAACACCAATTCAGAAGGACCTATGCACATCAATGCTCACAGCAGCACAATTTACAATAGCCAAGAATTAGAAGCAACCTAAGTGCCCAACAGTAAATGAGTAGATCAAAAAACTGTGGTACATTTACACAATGGAATACTACACAGCAGAAAGAAAGAAGGAACTCCTGCCCTTCACAACGGCATGGATGGAACTGGAAAGCATTATGCTAAGTGAAATAAGCCAGGTGGTGAAAGACAAATACCATATGATCTCCCCTATAAGTGGAACCTAATCAACAAAACAAACAAGCAAGCAAAATATAACCAGAGACACTGAAATAAAGAACAAACTGACAGTAACCAGAGGGGAGCGGGGAGTGAGAAAACGGGGAGAAGAAAGGGAAGGGTCATCAACAAACATGTATAAAGGACCCATGGACAAAGCCAAAGAGGGGTAGGATTGAGGGTGGGATGTGGGAGTGGGTGGGGCAGGGGGAAAATGGTGGTGGGAAAATGGAGATAACTGTACTTGAACAACAATAAATACATAAATATTAAAAATACTATTTTTTAAAATCCCAGTTAATTCAGCTATTCTGAAAGAAAAAATAAAAAGCATAGTACACCTCCCTCTCATTCTGAGAGCCAGGGATAAAATACCACTCCCTGGAACTGAAACTGATCTGACCAGGGGATGGAGAGGGGAGATGTGGAAGGATGGGGGGTTATCTGCTTGTCCTCCCTGAACTTGGCCTACTTCCTCTTATACTGTGGGCCCAGTTGACCCAGCTGACCTCATGGTAGTGGCATGGAACACAGAGGGGTTCCATCATATCATTAAACTTCTGAGGGCAAGGGTTGGATGGGTGGAGGGAGGAGTGGATGGATGAGTCTTTTTCATTTGTGCTGCCTCTAAGGAGGTCTCTCTCATCGTGTACTTGGGCTACTTTTTCCCTAAATGTGATGATGTTCAAGTATTTCTGCTATATTTTATCTTACTGATCAGATAAATGATTAGCATTTCAGCCTATTGTGGTCCTTTTGGATGCTGAATCTATTCATTTAGTTCATAGCAGGCATTTATTAAAAGCCTGATGAAAGGAAAGAGGCAAAGTTTTGGGCTCCAACTGACCTTGATTTAATCCCTGGTTCTACCACTTAGAAGCCGTGGGGACCTCAGGCAAGTGGCTTGATTTTCCTGAGCATGATTTCTCAGTCCTAGACTGCTGGGATGAATAAAGATAATAGTATATAGAGAAAGTTATTTGTAAATCAGGTAATGGAGACACCTACCACAGAAGGCTGCTGTAGGAATTAGAGGAGAATCATCCTTTTGTAAA
Organism: Mormoops blainvillei; assembly: GCA_004026545.1. NCBI lineage: Eukaryota > Metazoa > Chordata > Mammalia > Chiroptera > Mormoopidae > Mormoops > Mormoops blainvillei. Next base: position 1,723 of record PVJD01003010.1, on the reverse strand, counting down.
GTACTTAACACAATGCCTGGAACTGAATGAGTGTTCAGTCAAACTAGGATAATATTATCTCTTACTGTTATTTTCATCATTGTCTATCTGCCCTAAGCAGAAAACCGCAGCAGCCAAACTGTGCCTGTCATGGAAATGACATCAGGTGTTAGAACACTTGCCAAGTCCCAAGTAGGGTCCCAGCTCTGCTCCTTTCTGGCTATGTAGTGACAACCATCCCCTTAGCTTCTCTCTCCCTGATTTGCGTCATCCCACACCGGCTTGAAGGAGCTAGAATGTGCCTCTCAAGGGCATGGCCTCTGTGGATATCCCAATATGGCCACCACCATGTTGGGGGATTGGGCCAGCTTTAGGAACATGAGGCCACATGTATTGCAGAGTGAAGGCTTCCAGCACATCCTAGTTTCATTTGCAGAAATGCCCTAGGAGCCACCAGAAGTGGAAAGCAAGAGGGATTACAACTTTTATCTGTTTTATTTTTTTGTTGTTGTCGTTATTGTTTTTGAGACATAAAATTTTTTTATTTTCTTCCATTACCATTTATCCCCCTTATACTCTCTCCCTCTTCTACCCTCTCCCTACCTACCCCCTTACCCCCTGCAATCACTACATTGTTGTCCATGTCCCTGAGTCCTTCTTTTTTTGCTCGATCCCTCCATGATCCCCCAACCCGAGGCTGTCAGCCTGCCCTCTGTCTATGAGTCTGTCTCTATTTCCCAGGATATTGTGTAACACTTTAGTACTTTGTTATTTTTAACTAAAAAATTATAAAAGAATACAAACAGTAAAGTGTACAAATCTTCAAGATACAGATTGTGTGTGTGTGTGTGTGTGTGTGTGTGTGTGTGTGTACACAGAGGCTCACTCAAGTCCCCTCCCAGGCAGTACCCCATTCTGGAATGTCACACAAATGGAATTGTAAAAAGTATATACTTACTCATGTATCTGGCTTCTTTTACTCAATGTGATGCCTAAGATGTATCAGTGTTTTTTGCTGTGTAATTTTCCAGTGTTGAATATGCCACAATGTAGTCTTCTATTCTGGCATCAATGAAATGTATGGTTTCCAGTTTGGGGCAATTATGAATAAAGTTGCTACAAACATTCTTGTATGTAACTTTGGGTCACATAACATTCATTTCTGTTTAGTATATACCCAAGAGTGGAATTAGAATTAGTAGATGCAGCCAGTTTTCCACAGTGGCTGTGCCAATGTATGCCTCCACCAGGAATGTGTGAGAGTTCTGGTTACTCCACCTCCTTGCCCACATTTGGTATCACCTGTCCTTTGAGTTTCAGCCATTCTGGAAAGGGCATCATGGCATATCCTAATCAGCACTTCCCTGATGACTAAGGATGTCAAGTACTTTTTCATATAACTATCAGATGCTTAAGGTTTTCTAAGGGTCCTAGGGAAGGAAGGAAGGAAGGAAGGAAGGAAGGAAGGAAGGAAGGAAGGAAGGAAGGAAGGAAGGAAGAGAAAGAAAGAAAGAAAGAAAGAAAGAAAGAAAGAAAGAAAGAAAGAAAGAAAGAAAAGAAAAGAAAGGAAAGAAAGAAAGAAAGAAAGAAAGAAAGAAAGAAAGAAAGAAAGAAAGAAAGAAAGAAAGAAAAGAAAAGAAAAGAAAAGAAAAGAAAGAAAGAAAGAAAGAAAGAAAGAAAGAAAGAAAGAAAGAAAGAAAGATTGAAAACCCACTGTCATACATTTCCTAGAGAAGGGGTTAGT